>JAVQJG010008891.1:0-36072 GCA_036024015.1 Craterocephalus amniculus
TAAAAACAAGTTAAAACATGCAAGTAAAAATGAAATAAAAACACACTAAAACCATGCTAAAACCAAGCTAGTGGGACACAGTCCAGTTCTGGCAGCACCTGCTCTTTCACCTTGTGACATGAACATGAAGCACTCAGTGAGCACAGACCCCAGTAACTCCAATATTTTAACCTTCTGGATCACCAGGTCAACATGATCCGGATCAAACATTGTTGGATTATAACATCTACCTGTTAAAAAGAAGATAGCCTGTTACAATGTAATATAATGTTCCTTGGATGCATGTGTCCTCTCCTGGAGCCGCATCCATCCCAGAACGAGCCCCCCCTTCATTTATTAATGAGCTCTTATACAATAAATCTGTATCAGCTGACATACAGCCTCCATTTCCTTACTTTCATTCATTCAACGATTCATACAACGATGCCGAAACAGGCTGACAGGATTCCAGCCACCAATCTTCCATCATTGAATGACCTGCTCTTCCATCTGAACCACAACCACATGTCACAAAGCTCAGACCATCTCCAGCCATTTCTGGAACATGAACATTTCTAGAACAGCTCCAAAGGCCACCACAGTATAGAAGAGCACCTCTGCGATGTAGTGGAACAGAGATTTCAGTCGAGTTGTTACGTTTGCCTTTCATACTGTTTCTTTATATTGATCCTTTGGATCACAATGACCTAATTTCAGACATGATTATAAAAGAATCTTGAATTCTTGCTCCTCTACAACTCTATGTAAAAAAAAGTCCTACCTAGAGTTATCACCATTTCACTAAACATTATAATTTTTATTTTATTTTATTTTTTAAATAACATACAAAAGCAATTCATTTTTTACTCTTTTTACTTATCCATTATTAAATTTGAAGTCTTTAATGAAAATGAAGCTGGGAATCCACGTCAATCATAGCTCCATTGTCCCAGCAGTGGTTGACAATCAAACAAAACAGCAGCACACAAAGAAAAACAACTTGCCTCCATCCAGTGTGCTTTGATTCAGCCATAGAGATTACAGCTTCCTGCGTAAAAACAGTTGTGTAACTAAATCTCCAACCCGCTAATGGCCTCATAAAACAGTGTTTCATTCTGAAAAAGACAGTGTGCTCTCTTCCTGTACAGATGGAAAAAAAAAAACTCTAGTTAGTTTTTTTGTGTTTTGTTTGCTTGATTCAAACGACATGGCACCTGTGACTATTCAACGAGGGCACTTTCAAATCGTCTGTCATCAGTAAAAGCTGCAATTTCTGCCACAAAAAAAAAACAGGGAATGAAGATGCACAGCTTGTAAAAACACACACGGGCCTCGATCACTGTAATCAGGTTGAAATTGTGAGGCCCTGTGCTCACGTTCCGTGATATACAGCAGGGCCACATCCTAAGCTTCACGTGATTATTGATTTTTCATCTTTCTATGATCACTTTTAGAAAAACTCAATAGGGAAACATCAGGAAATCAGTGGACACTCCTTGCAGATTCATTTCTTTAATTGCTTTTACATATTTTGCTAAATGGCTGCGAGTTGATTCTGTCCAGGACACACACACTCACTTACATAGATCCATAAATGTGCGAACAGGGCAGCAGAGATTAATGTGTTGTGTTTAAAGCTAACCTTTTCTGTAAGTCAAGCGCTCCACCGGGTTATTTCTAATTTAAAACCGGAGCTGCGGCAGCCCCCTTTACATCCCCATCCTTATTAAAGACATTTCAGGACGCACTGTAGCCAGAAGGCATGGCTCAAATATATATGATTCAGTGTCATTTGCAAAGGAAATCTGGGTTTTACAGGGAGCTAATTCTGCTTTTTACACCGCTGCTGTGACAGATGTACAGTTTGCAGTCCAAGCTTCTTTTTAACTGAACAGCATGAGGTGCTATTGTTCCTGTAAACTATCACTAATTACAACAACTCCATTCTAATGTTCTAAGCTTTAATCCTCCCTGTGAGTGTGCTAAACATAAGGAAATATATGGGTCATGTGTTTGACCCTGATCACCATGAGAAGGCATCGAAAAATACCGTTTCCCTTGCTGGTAATGGCATCAAACATTGGCTTCTGTCATTGAGTGTTGGAGGACTTGTTGACTGTCACAATGGCGTTTTATGCAGTAGAAAAGCTGCTCTGCAAATTTATGTCCTGTGTTCCTTGCAAACAACTGGAAAGCATCCATCTGCAGCCGAGCTTTGCTTGTGAAAGACTCATAATTTAAACTTCTAAGAGAATTGAATGGGAGGAGTGTCTCAAACTTATGCCTTCAAAACGAGTTTTTTTTTTCAGCGCTCGTACAACAGAGAAGCCCTTTTCTCTTGTAAAAGTACTGCAAAATGATGATTATAGTCCCTTTACAGAGAAAAGTTTCTATCTCAGATTCTTTTTTTTTTAGTTAATTTATTTCTTTGACAGCTCAAAATGACAAAACTTGTGTGCGTTCTTCGCTGGCTTTCAATGAAAAAGACCTGAAAAGCCAATGTGCAATTATGGCTGCAGTGACAGCAGAATATTTAGTGGCTAAAGAGGCAGATTAAATCCCCATGGAGGTGGAGACAGAAACACAGCTAAAGAAAGAGTGAATGCTGCACTTATTTTCAACACGAGTCAAAAAAAGACAGTTCGATACAAATGGAGTTCGCTGCCTTTCAGACAGAAAAACTGTCCTTTAGAATAAAGCTTCTCATAGCTCAGAGTTTAGATTGGTTCTATTTCTGATCTTACAGCATGAAATACACTTGCAGTCCCCTTTGTTACCAGGCTGGGCCCCATTCTGCCCTCAGAACCGCCTTAGTTCTTGGTGTCATAGATTCAACCAGGTGTTGGAAACTGAAGGTACTTCTGTATAGGACGGTCCACATCATGTGATGAACACAGCCTATCAGGGGAGAGTCCAGGCTCAGTATAAGTTGGCCATGAGGGGGATCTGAAGTACCTCTCGCTACCGATCAGCTCGGCATTTCTCTTCTGTAAGCCCATTCTTCTGCATCTCTGTATTAAATCATCAAGTAGACTCTATGTCGCCTCTGCGTCCTATATTCGCGTTAGGGAGTAGGCTTTTCCTCCTGCCAGCTCGCCGCGCGGACGGACTTCACCCCGGGGCCTCCTGACCGACCCCCGGCGCCCAGCGGGGACCGGAGAGCGCCAGCCTCTGTATGGAGCAGATCCCCGAGCCTAAACGGAGGCCTCAGGAAGGTCAATCATCAACAAAACATTCCTCAGAGATTTTGCTCAATGTAGCCTCACACAGCTGCTGCACATCCATGATGACATGTTGTTCCACTTCATCCCA
Source organism: Craterocephalus amniculus (assembly GCA_036024015.1). NCBI lineage: Eukaryota > Metazoa > Chordata > Actinopteri > Atheriniformes > Atherinidae > Craterocephalus > Craterocephalus amniculus. Next base: position 3,292 of record JAVQJG010008891.1, read on the forward strand.
ATGGGTTCTCTATCATGGTGGTTCCCAACCTGTTTTCTTTGAGGATACCCTTCACGGGGGAGTCATGGACCCCCTTCCCCACCCCTGTGCTGAAACCATGGTCAGATTTACGCTTTTGAAAGTTTTGTTTTGCTCTACCATGAAGCCAAAGTTAATTTAACAACATATAGCCTTAACAACATATAGCCTTACCTTTCTATCAAAAAAAAGGACAATGTGTGGACATTAATCACACTGGCTCTGATTGTTCGAAGCCTCGGGGGTCCCTTTGGTGGTGGCAGTGGTGGCGGGGTTTCTGAACGGACCAATCCCTGCAAACTCTAGAGATGTTTGAGGCTTGGTTTTAACTTAAGCAAGTCATCTTGGACATGTCTACATGCATTGATTTTCCGCCATGTGATTGGCTGAGAAGTTATTAGCGTCAACACCAAATGTACAGGTGAACCTAATAGTGACTGCTGGGTGAATACTGTAACTCTAAAGTTGGTTATAAAAATGTTGACAAGAGTTGAGTCTTGTACTTTGTGTCGGTCTGTATCTGAACTGCATCGCACTCGTTCCTGGAGGAAAGTTCAGAGATGCTACTGCAATGATCATATGGAGGAAAAAAAACCACAATTTTAACTTAAATACAATCTACAAAAACTGCATCTGGAGTAAACAAAATATATTTCTTCTTGAAAATTAGCGCGGATGCACTGGAAGGCTTCAATGTCGCTGTTGCCATACCTGCGACTGCTGAGAGTCAGAGAAATGGTCTTTTAGGACGCGCCCACTATCAAATACCTAAAGCTGTGAATTATTTACAGCTTCTACTTCACTCTTCTCTGGTTTACATCCCCAGTGTGTGTTTATTTGAAGTGAAAGGGTGTGGCAAAAAGCTGGATAATGAAAGCCAGCTGCATGCCACAGAGACACTGGATGGCTTCCTTCACAACACGGGCCAGAGACGGGGCGACTCGGAGCACAACTTAAGAAATTAAATAAAAAAAGAATACAAAGAAAAAGGAAGGATTTAGCAGACACAGGAAAAGTGATGCAGAAACAAGTGGCCGTGCGACCACATCAGTTTAACTCTCATCGTTTTCTGTTTATGACAACAGGGAGGGCCCAGCTCCAAACAGCTTCAGGTTCTTCAATAACACAAACCAGTCTGGATTCACTATAACTATCTGTGTCACGGTGCTTTTAGATGAGAAGATTCTGACCTCGCTGCTGTCTAAACACATCAGGAAACATGTGAATCACGAGTCCCTCCATTGCAAAGCAGGAAAGGAAGTTTAGCTTTTGTGCATTTTAAAATCACAAAACCTCAGCGTTAACATGATTTCGGCATAACTTATTCCTAACTGTGACAAAATTCCTCCATTTTTTCGAAAGTATTCTAAATGTCCTTAATATCTGAGAGCCCAGGACGTTTCTTCCACCAGCCACATTTCTTAACCGTTCCAAAACTAATCATTCCTCTTTGTGGAGACAGAGCTTATCATATGCAAAGTGCTCAACATCAATGTCTTCATATTCTCGTTTGAGAAATTCATTGCGTGGTGAATTCCCTCGGGAACGTTGCTGCCAAGTTTCTGCCTTGCAAAAGTTTTTTTTGTCCTTCTTCTTCTTCTTTTTTATTTATTTTTTTTAAGAAAAGAAAAAAAATTCTCTCACTTTAATTCAACTTGGCACGTTATTTCTCAGAAATACCATCAGGCTCCGGGGAGAAACATAGACATGGTTTCACTTGTTAGTGCGGGTTTTAGTGCTGAATAAGGATCAGACAATCGCTGAGGGGAGAGGGGCTGCAGTCTAGCGAGGTATTGACACAGGAGATATTTCCTGAACAAAGTGGATCCGTGAGAAAAGAGAGCCAGCGAGCGTGAAGGAAGAAAAAAAAAAAAAAAGAAGGAGAGAGAGATTATCTTAATTATCATTCAGGAGCTGCTTAGTGCAGCACCTGTGCATGAATAATGTCATTTATAGGCACATTGAGATGTGCATAATTCCCCCTTAAATCATACACATTAGCAGCATAACAAGGGATGAACAAGTCGGCCTCTCGCAGGCTCAACAAGGAGCGAGGGGGTTCATTGTCAGCCCTTCACCTCCACAATAAGAATGTATTTCTCTATTCAAAGGCTCCACTCTTCTCTCATTTAACACTTGCTATTTGGTCCAAAGGAGCTATGAGGCTACATATCCTGCTTCATATTACTGTGCTGGGTTTCATTTCTGCACTGCGTGACTTCAGAATAGCGGATCTTTGAGGGGCTCAGAGCATGATTTAAGTAAAAACTAGAAAAGGAGCTCCTTCCAATATGCATGAATCCCTGTAATGCTCTTCTAGGTCAGTGCTGGTGTAAAAATGGAGCTTGGATGTTTAACATGATGGATATGAAAGGGTTGCTTTTCTATTCTTCTTGACTGAGCACATTGTCATTTTAACTTGAAATACAAATGTAGCTCAACTGATATCTATGTGTTATCTGTGTTTGTGGTTACTGTTGTGCTATTAGAGTCATCACGGTAAGTTTGTCAATAGTTTTGTCCACTGAGGAAGGATATGTTTTTAAAAAATTCAAGCTCAAGCACAACACTAAAATATTCCAGATATTATCGAAGCCTGATGAAAACCTACTGAAAATTATCTTTTCTCTGTAGCACTCAATCCAAAATCGAAACGTCAACACAGTTCCTGGTATTTGGGAACTATCTGGGGCCTCAGATGGCCTTCTAAAGTGTTGAAAAGTTTGAAAGTCAACATCTTCATGTGTGGATGGGCAAAAGCAGTTGGGATCACCACCCTTCATGACAAACCCTGCTTCGTTTCTGCTCCTGCCATGTCTCCTTTGGCTGTTTTTAAAGCACGGTTGCTACATGTTTGGTGTAAACAAACAGCAACGGGCTGTTTCATTTCATCATAGCCTAGATTCTTCGTAGGAGCCCAGTCTATTGGGTCATTCCATTGTCTGGTAATTCCACCCGGCCATGAGTATGTGACGTTATTACGAGGTAATTGGCAACTCGGAAAGAACAGCCAATCTGTGAACATCTACATTTATGGCACATTAAACCAATGAGCATCACGAGAAGAACCAATTTTTGTAATAGTATTTAATAAACAACGCAGATTGAATTGGCATTTCATGAACAACCCCACCTTAACAACATAATAAACTGATAGCAACGACTTGGGGCTGTTTAGACTAGACACTAACGACTTAATAAATACAACAGTGGACCACAGATGGTACTGGGCACGGCCATCTTGAAAACTGGAAACCTGTGGCTTCTGCAGAGGCAAAACGAGGTCACTTCGGCTAAAACTTCACCGGAAAATGAGTCTAGAAGACAAGTGGAATGCACGCTGAGTCATCCTCATCATAGAGACTGCTGAACGTAGCAAAAACATTAGCTCATCTCATGATGTTAGCTTCTTAGCAACTGCAGTCTTGACGAGTAAAACAAGAGAGCAGCTGTTAGCCTGAACGTAGCAGAAGCTAACAGTGAAGGACCCAAACCAGCTAAAGTGAAATGATTCACAAACATTGTGATCACTGCTTGGATTGAGCTCCTTTTGATCAAAAAAAGGTTTCTTTTCACTTTTCTTTACATCTTTTTTGTAAATCCTTGACTTTCCTTCCCTCTTTAATGGATCTATGAGGAACCCCGAAGTAATCTTGATCAGTTTCGTGACTAAAAACAACTGAAACAACCCAAAAATGACCAAAAACCTCAAAGTGAGTTATCAAGAGCATGTTTCCAACATTTAGGCTGACCACAACTATTAGTAATGAATCAAAATCAAAATTCATTCGCTTTTCTTAACACATTGTCTTTTCTCCATAAAGTTCCTGCATCTTAATTCGGGGAGTTGCCAAATTATTCGTGTTACTTCGAAACGGTTTACAAGGATTCTTGAAGCACACAACAACTCCTATGTGTCCAACGTTAAAAGTGCATTTCCCCCCAAATGTCAACCTCTCTGAATAAGAGCCTTGTCTGACTGCTGCGCACACTAAAAGAAGGATATGGCGGGGTGGGGGGTCACTAAACTGAATGGCATTCATGACAACAGTGATGTGAAGGGGTTATACATGAGGCTCTGCTCGCAAATCGCTTGTGTAAACTTGAAAGAGCTTTTGATACTTGTAATGTTCAATGTGTCCCAAAAGAGCAGATTCACGCCCAGTAAGTGTCAAGCAGCTCCGCTCATGGCTTGGGTTTTAGAGCACTTGGGTGGAGTTTACAGACACAGTTGGAGCCGGAAAGCATTTGTCATCCAAATCAGATTTTTATGTTGCCACGGGAGATCCACAAGTGGAGAATGCATACAGTACAAAATGAGTAGTAACAAGGTTGTCATCACAGAGAAATGTCAAATATTCCACCCCACTGCCGACTCCTCAACGCAGCCCGCTGCTGTCGAGCCCCGGCCCACGCAGTCAAAAGTTCACAACAACAACAGAGGGCATTGTGGGTTTCCTCTAATGAGAGGGGCATACCCATTACAGCCAAGCTCTTCTGAATTCTAACTATGCCAGCAGAGATATGCAGTAGGATTGAACTCAGAGTATGTTGTCCTCCTCTGTGCTGGGGCCAAGCTGCAATTTTTAAACACTTTGAGCACTCGCTTTCAGCTTAGGTGGAGGACCTGGTGGGCGGGTTTATTCATTCTGCTAAAAAAATGTCAGTCGGTCAGAGAGAAACGCGATTGGATGGACTGAACTCAGGAGGAGAAAAGCGCGCATACCCTCACATGTTGTTATCATAACTTAAAGCAGTTGCAGTCATTGTTCGAGATGAAACAACACTTCCTGAAGCCAGAGCCCACAAAAACTGACTTCCAAAAAAGAAGCCACACACTGAAGATGATTATAAGTTTATGATGCTCCTTTTGACACCAGTAAATCATCAACATATTCATTCCCAGACATGAGTAACAACATAGAGATCTACAGGGGCAAACACCAGACAATACTTTTTTTTTTTTTTTGCTTTAAAGGAAACAAGTATTCAGTTAAAGCTGGGGAATGAAAAGATCATCATATGATGTTGCAGCTGTTATGAAAAACAGCAGAGTTGCAGCATAGATAAGAAAAGTCAAAACACAAGTTAATGAAAGACAAGCAGAAATATGTTAATGTTATTCAAAGCTACTGGCCTATTTCGTCGTTTAAAAGTAAGAGAAAAAAATACACATTCAGTTGTCCACAAATGGATTGTTTTGGACATAGAAAACTGAACTTATTGATTTAAGTAAAAATCAATTATGGAATCCAAATGATAACAATAAAACTTTGTTAACTGTGATGGTTTTTACTTCTGTACAATTTGTACTTTTTAAAATGTGTGTTTAGATCAGTATGACCTTACTAGTGCTATTTTTTGGTTTGTTTGTGTTAAATTTGTGACTTTATAGCAGTTTTAAAAAAGTTTAAAATTTAATGTGTTTTTTTTATCTATGTTTATGAGATTTTTTAAACACCATATCACTTTCCTCAACTATATTTCAAAATTATAAAAGTGCTGCATAAATGACAAATGTTGACAAAGGGCTCCCACAGCTAATTATACAACAGAAGGCCTTCAGTCAGAGGCTTCTTCAACTTTGTAGTTTCACATTTTTATTTTTATTTTTTTAAAGTTATTTCTGTATGTTCTATTTATCATTTTATTTCTGTTTTATTGTTCCTTCATGCAAGAAATAGATGCTCTTATAAATTGTGCTACAGCATCATTTCCCAGTTCAGCTGCTTTGCTGTCAGGGTAATTTATTTTGCTCCAGATCTAAAACTATAGTATATGTAGACAATATCTACAAAAATCATTTAAAAGGTGTCATTCTGAACATAGAAAAACTACTTACCAGTGATATTAATATTAAGACAACCTACCTGACATTGTGTAGATTTTCTGTCCGTCGCCATCATGACTTTGACCCATCGATCCCACAATCCCCGTGGGTCGAGCTTCTCCTCTGCTGGTTAATGAGCATATTTTTTGGAGCTTCAGCTCAAACCTAGTCAAAACAGGAAAAGGTTGGGAAGTATTTGCATATTATTAATATTTTGTGGTAAACAATCAATGAGCAAAAAAAGCTGAGATTTGGAGGTTGGAAGAGTCGGAAATCTTACAGAGATTATTATTTTTTCACAGAGGGAATTTAAGAATTGCACTCCAGAATGTGCCCATTGTTGTGTTTTTGTATGAAGGTTCATTTCAGACACAAATTTAAGTCTTCTTCAAATCCTGTGTTAGAACACCATTTTACTTCTGTTTCAAAGCAAATCATAAACAGTAAAAATTGACAAAGGTTAAGAATTTTATTTTTTATTTTTTATTTAAAATTTGAATAAAATGTCAGTTTTATTTTGTCAGACCCAAAGTAGTTTTCATGTTGAAACTCAGCTACTCTAGTACTTATCCCTGGGATGTCTTCCATATTATATCCATTGTTTTGCTTAATTTTGTTGGAGCAGGGAAGCATCAAAAGCAGTGCAGTGGGTGCTAAGGACCCAGGGTCGGGAAACAATAGCCTAGAACCATTTTGGTTCAACAGAGTCTTCCAGAATACAGAGCTCTAACACTGTACCTCTAATGAACAAATGAATGACATTAATGATAAAAATAATAAAGCAGATATAGAAATAAGAAGGAAATGATTGACGTCTATGTTAAGCTCCTATTTTTGAGCCAAAATATCCTGCATACCTGATGACATCACAAGTTAAAATCCCATCTCTCCCCTCACGCTCTCCCCACCTCGCCCTCCCCAACCTCAGGAGCAACATAATAATTCACATTCAGATCATTATTCTTAATACCTCTGAGTATTCTGGTAATATCTGATAATTGCAGTGGAGTGACCTTAGGACAAATGCCATTATAAGTTGAAAGGATGATGGCTAATCTGAAAGATGTAATTCCCTCTGAACACTCGGAAGGCCTCATCAGTTCTGGGTATCGGGTTTGAAATCAAGTTTTATTTACCAAACGCTATTTGAGATATTTAAGATACTGCAACACAAATAAATAATTCATGTCAATTAGCTTTTCATCTTCCAAGATACAAACTTGTGTGATCTCTTTAACAACTATTTATTTCATACTAAAACAGAGCTCTCCCTGGAAGCCCCCTGCTATCGCCCGAGGACATGTCTTTTAAATAAAAGCATCAGAGCTTTGCATACCTACAATTTGCATATTAAAGGCGTCGGGAGACGATAGAAGGATTGGACGAAGCAGTTTAATCATCAATCAACTCTGACTGGAATCCCAAACTCTTTTAGCGTTGGCCTTCAGAGACACAGCAGCAAAGAAACATTCGCAAATTAACAAAAATCTTTGAATATTATTATTGCAGGAGCTGGGCGGTTGTTCCTGGAAGCTGTCGGCCGCAGTTGCGTTGAGTTTTTCTTTGTGTCTCATGGCGTTTCTGATGACTCCATCATCCTTCATCGCATGCTTTGATGAACAAAGAAAAGATTGGAGGGTGTCCGGTACTTTAACATTGATGGTCGTTCCATATTTCTTATTGAGCAAGTCATGTGACCGGTCACAAAATTTTATTATCTATTATAGATTGATAGATATATATAGAGAGAGCGAGAGAGAGATGGATAGATATTTAAAATTCTTAATATTTTAATCTTAACAACAGCTGAATAAGTTAATCCCTCTTTAACTTATTAACTTACTGCTGTGATCAAACATGCCTCTGTGTGATATCAATATTGAATTCACTCCAAGCATCTGTTCACATCATTGGCATTTGACAAAAATTCTTATTGTTGTTTACAGTTGTAAAATCTTAACAAGTTTTGAGTCCGACACTGCAACAAAGTGGAGCTGCGAGTGTTAGTTCATGCTTAGCAAGTATGAGCGTCTTCTCAGCCTGCATCATGCTGATCACCTCTGATATGCTGCTGCCCCGTGGCTACACATGCCCTGTTTAGGCAAAGACAAGAACACACCAGCTACTAATATAGTCTAAGGCTTGCATCTCTGCCCGTTTGTGGAGAACGGAATAAGACGATGTGGAAAGGATGCATCTGAAAGTTGTTTGGTTTTTACTAATGTGAAGGTGATTTGAGAAGGAATGAGGCGGTTTCACACATTTACAGATTAATATTAAAGGAAATCAGGAATTTAATGGTACTTTTAAACAAAAAAGGAGGTTAAATGTGGTCAAGTTATTGCTGCTGTAAGTGTTGGATGTTTTGTCGAAAAAGATTGAAATACTATGAAGCAGGAATTTCAAAATTGATATGAGGGATAAAGTAGCAGTTTGTGACTCATTGATTAAAAAGTATATCTTAATTTGTGTTCTTGGGCATAACTTTTACTTTTGATCGTATTGACACCAGCTTGTAGTCAAATTTTGCAAAATGAGTTACTTGATTCAATTTAATTGTGTCAGTTTGAGATGAGGCAAGAGGAAAAACAGGTTGGGCTTTTCCCTGCCTGTATGTCTACAACGAACTTGAAGTGGACGCATCAGTGGAATATCCACACATTATTAATCACATTATGACCTAAAAATGAATGATTTTTGCCATTCAGGAAATTGTTCCTTCAGATTTGTCAGACTCAGATTAAAAAAGAAATATGGAGGCAAGTCGACTATAAAGAAGAAAAAGAAAAGAAAAATACCTGAATAACAGGAAAAAGTAGGCCTACAAAGAGTGAAAGACGAGAGAAGAAACAAAGTCCAGCACTCTGAAGAAGAACTAGCAGTTTCGAGAGAAAGCCACAACAATGTGAGGAATCTTAGCAGCGGCGCAGCATTTCTACTTGAAGAGCGCTGAAGTAGAGAGCAGTAAACTCAGCCAGCATCACTCTGACTTCCTCTGATTTGTTTGCCCCGTGGCTACCAGCGTCCTGCATTGGCCGAGACAGTCAGGACGAGAGCAGCCCAAGGTCCATCCACCCCACCGCTAACGGGTCACATCACACGCCGGTGTCACTCGCATGTCCACTCACTTCGGACCTGACCCACTTCACCCAGTCCACTCCGCGCCCCTACAACATCACCACCACCGCCATCATCCTCAACATCCTCTCTGCCTCTGCCAATAGACCCTGACACCCTGCAATCTGAGCCTCGCAGCTAATTAAAGCCTTCATACGCAATCAGAGGCAGCGGCCCTATCACACACATCGTCACCGACAGCAGATTGATGCTTAGCGAGATCACGCAAATGAGGGTGGCGGGGCATTTGTGAAAAACAGACCCATGGAATGAAGAAAACTTCTCTGACAAAACTTCCTGGCAAAAGTGTTTTGGGAATGTCAGGAATGGGCTCCATTTGGAGATTAAAGTCTCCAAAGTAGGCCTGATAAATATTCATCTTTGGGGTTTGTACTCCTTTTACTCAGTCTCATTGTCACGAGCGACACGTTGACCAGACGTCCGAGCGCCATGACGACTTCCTCAGCACACACGGACGCTATGCAGACCCCCCACCACCACCACACACACCCACCCGCCAATCCATTTTGGAGCCTCTTTCCTGGAAGGTTGCACCTCACTTCGCCCAGGGGACAAATGTGAAGCGTTACACAGTCAGACCGGCTTTGTTACAAACACTGCGCTCTCACTGCTAGCATGCCGGCTGGGCCCTGCTGATAGCTAGTGCCACTGCCAAGGTGGGCTCAAACACACACACACACACACACACACACACTTACACCAGCGAGTGCTACAAAATTCCTCCAAGCTGCCCAAAAGCACACAAGGCCTGAATAGAGATTTGCAGGAGGAAGCCAAGAACATGTTGATCCTGACAAGAATTGTGTTGTTCTGAAGTGACTTTTGTGTTCAGATTTTCCTAAAGCGTGTAGGTACTGAGGCCGATTGGCACTTACCGGGGTTTTAAAGCAGGTTTTACAACGTTTCAGGACAGCAAATATATTCATCTTTTAGCTCAGGAGGCTGAGAATATAAGCTTTGAACAAGTCATGTAACAGCAGCTGGGAATTTTGTTGTTTTTCCAAGAACTCTTTCTAGTTATTGTCCTGCACTTTCCCACATGTCATGTTTTTGGTTTGGTTGTTTCGTTACATCCCTTTCTAACATTTTTCTTGCAATTTTGCTCAAACTGCTGCATTTTGCTGTTGTCAACAAGCCGATTTCAATCAAATAACAGTTACTGCAGGAAGCATTCATCCACCACTTCCTGTGAGCTTCTCAACTTGTTGTTCACCAATTACCTTGGAGGCTTTAATACCAACAAGGACTATACTCTTTGCATTCTTTAAATTGACACTTTATGCGCTTGTTATTTAGAAGACATCCTTCCTTGAGCCAATCTTCCTTTTAGTTAAAAAAAGGCCAGAGGGGGAAACGTTTCAGGCAAAGCATTTGGCTTCAGAAGGTTATTTGGATCCTGGGTGTCTAAGACGGGCGGTGATAAAAAAGAAAGGAAAAAAAAAAGAGAAAAACACCCACACAAGTTCACATGGCTCTTTCCTTCCCTCTGCCTTCCTGTGCAAATTTGGACATGATTACAAGTGAGAAAAGCCGAGGGGGGTCTGGCTTCACGGCGGAGATGGAAGATACCGCGAGTGTGTGCGTTTTTTTTTTTTTTTGCATGCATAGTTTTGCATGCAAGTGTGTGAGAGAAAAAGATCCCTCCGTACACAAACATGCGCGCACACACATGCTCCGGAGCCACATGGAACAGACAGTCCCAGCAATGTGAAATTCCAAGTAAATTTAATATGCAGAGTTGCACAAATGGCTTGACTCGGAAAGCCTCCAACCCTCTCTGTCTGAGGTGAAAACCTCCTATAAGTACTTCAACAATGGCATTTTCCTGGTTTAACATACCAGTTATGATTGAATAATACTTTCTCGTGAGTCTTTGATCTGGAAAAAGCAAGGCAAACTTAAATTTTGTACAGATTAAGGGTTGTTCAAAGCTGCAGAATGACGGCAGTTGCTTTTTTTTTACCATTACCCACTTCCCCTCCACCTTTTAAGTCGCCTGAGTGGAGAATCATTACACTTCAAAAGTACTGGCCCTCGCTGTAAAAGCCAATCATTACATAAAAACTCAGGGAAAAAATACACCTAATTACCGGGCGGACAAATGCACATAATTCTCCTGCGGAGCTCAGAAATGCTTAAAAAAAATTCACGTCGTCAAGCATTTGGGGGATTAAAAACGTACAACAGCTCAAACACTTTTCACTTTTTCACCGTCTTGAAGAGGAGAGAAAACTAATTCGAGACAGGAGGCGTTTGGAAATGTGTCTCTGCAACACAGACGGCGTGGTCGACTCATCCCATCATGCATTTGTGAATGTATGACCAGCACGTCATTCTGGGTGAATGCTGTCACAGAAGTTTACTCGCATAACTCCACACGACTATCGCCTGGCTCGGGGAAGCATGTTTGCTTCTGTGGCGAGGAAACATACTCTAAAGACCTTTTTTGCTGATCTGTGACATTGTTCCGATGCTTCCCCTGAACTCCTCACAAAAATCAGAATATCCCTTTGCTGATTTTCTCCATGCACCATTAACCACAGAACCCCTAAAAGTTCTTTTAACCCATTACTCCTGTCCCACATGTTCATTTTCTTAAGATATTAGGTAATTTAATTACAGTTAAGAGCATTAAGGAGCAATTTTAAGTATAATTTGCAGTTCATGAACTGTTTTTGAAAATTACTCTTAATATAATTAACTCCTGTCATTAGGCCTAATCCCTGCAGGCTACAGAGGGAATGCTTCCTTTAAGAAATTACATACATGTAACACTACATTCATTCCTTTTCATCGGGAAGGTTGGACCGCGAAGGTTTGCCTGCTCTGTGGAGTAATTATCTATTTCCAGAGAGAGAGCAAAACAGTGCTAAGTCCATTAATGACTGGGAGGCTTTCCAAAATGAATAGTCATAACCCAAAAAAAAGGAGTTGCTCGGAAAGGAAAATAAAAGGAAAAGGCGCCGAATTCAGGGAGAAAATGCTCCAAAAAAGGAGTGTAAAGGGCAAGAAATCATGGATTTTTTATGACCACATTAACCCAGCGTTGAATTGCACTGTCTGTTCTTCCTCTGGTGAAGTATACTGCTTAATTAGAGCAGATATTTCCTTGTCGAATATAGTGGGGGCCAACGTGTAATTAAATCAAGAGGACAGTGGCATATTAGTGATGGGAACGCCCAAGCCGCCATCCACCATTGGCCACGATGCCTTCATAAAAAATGCATGCAGCGCCCCGGCAAGAAAGCTCTCATTTACAAGAAAGGAGAGGAAGAGGTTGAGAATTCATTCCCGGGCCGAGGGGTCTCTGCGGGGCGAGCCTCGCACCTTGACGGGTATGTGATGGTTTGCTTAACGTCTCCTCTGATGAGGTTAAAGACGTGTCACTTTGTCTTTGGCCGGGCTTTAATCAGGCTCCAGCCGGCCCTCTGGCACGAGCCGAGGCTTTGCCGGTGCGTAACTGACCGGTGATTTAGAATGATATGATTACACCTACACCGGCATGCTGCGCGGCAGTGTGAATTAGCCTCCCCCCACCCCTACTCCTCCTCTAGAAAATGTGTAATGAGCGATGTTCCCTGCGCCCAGCTGGGGCCCTGCGGACTCAGCCATGAGCCGGCATCCTAATCAGCCGTCAGCCAAAAACGCTGCTGTTGCGGCCGCATTAGAATCTGTGTTTGTGCATATCAAAAGATTTCCACAAACGCATTGGCAAAACACATAATCACTCATCCCCTCAGAGGGAGGGGGGGAGTCTGGATGAACGACGGACATACTGACTGGGATCGTTTCCTTTGAGCGTGGAAGGAAATCGCTGCGGTCACGTGATGACGCCTGTGACTGGGCCAGGCCGCGTGCTAATTGAAGGATTCCAGCTCCTCTGAGGGCTGAACGTCGGAAAAGTTGGAGGCGACACACTGAAAGCACAGAGACGATGACGATCTTATCAAAGGGTTTTCCAGACTCCGAAAAAACGTCCATCGTTCAAAGTTTGGCTACAGGATGTGCAAATGACTATTTTTTTTTTCGCTTTTTTAAATTAAAAATAAAAATAGCGCTGCTTTTTCTTTTTTTATAAAGCAGAAAAATTTGCCAGTGAGAGGAGGAAGCCAGACAGTAAAACCATAAAAACCCAAACAGTTAGCTTCTGCTCACAACTACCCCATCAACCAACTGAAAACTATCAAAAAAGTTTAACTTAGCAAAGAAAAGTCAACTCTTTGTCATATTCAAGAAACCAGTTGGAGAGGATTTGAGGTTCGGACATTATCAAGTGGGCTGAGGTGTTTAAATTGTGCTGAGTTGGTACGGAGGCCCAAAGCATGCCGTGAGAATATCCCCCTCACCATCCCACCAGCAGCATCTTCAACACTATAATCCAGGCAGGATGGATCCAAGCTTTCATGATGTTTTAAATTCTGACCCTGCCATCTGAATGCTACAGCTGAAACAGAGACTCACCATTATGGGTGTTGTTTGGCTTATTTAAGGGGGTCTGGAGCCACCTTAAAATTAGCCTGTAGAACACTTCACTGTGCTGTTTCCCATTTGATGTCCCATCAGCCAAATCTGGTCTCTTTATCATTGAGTCTTTTTATACAAGTAACTAGTCGCCATTAACATCAGCTAGTTAACAACAAACAGTTGCAGCTCCTTGTTTTACAATTAAAACACTTGCTAGCCCTCTATAGTGCAAATATTAGCCTCATGTTGACATCTGTTAATGTTGGTTTGCTCTGAAAATAGAGACCAGTTTGTTCTCTAGCTTAATCATCACTCTATCATCTCCATCACCTGTAAACAGACTGCACAGGACAGGGAAAAAGAAGGCAGGGAAATCTGCTGAGGACAGGAGTCTGAGGGATTTAACAGGAAGTCTGAGCCTACAAAATGTGGAGTTTTATTATTCAGGTTACAAAAAACATGTAAAATCATGTTAACTTGTCTGTTGAAGAGGGATGGAGCTCCAGAGACAGACAAGGTGAGATGTCTGACCTCTGACATCAACAACACATTCTGCTTTAGACTATTTTCTCTTCTTCAGACCATTCTCTGTAAACTGTGGAGTATACTCAGACCACAACCATGCCACAAGCAATTAAAGAACCTATAAAAGTGGCCGGTGAGCGTACAAACAGAGGAAACTGGACGTGTCGGAAAACCAACTTTTACCTTAAAGATTTTAACTGACGGTGAAGTTTGGGTCTAGTTAAGCAGGATTTTGGTTTCACACTACCTATTTAACTGATTTTTGTGGTTTTACATCACAAATATTCACAGTTTTTGCAGAAGTTTCAATGACAGTGGTGAGCTTAGCAAAGAGCGCCAGTGATAACTTTGCTAACTTTTTACATGAGTCATCAGCATAACTGTTAAGTTTGAGCTGCTTCGTCAGCCCTGTCCAAAACATTAGCACATCGATCAGATAACGTCATGCAGTCGTGTTTTACATCATCTCACATTATACCCTGTGGTCATGCAACTGATTAATATTATTAATAGGTATTTTTATTCTTAATTTTTTTAATAGGTGAAAAAAACAAACATCCAAAATGCACTTTTTCCCATTTCAGGGATATTCACTTTAGCTGCTCATTCTAACACACCACAGTTGGATACCACCCACATGACTAGCTGAAAAACAACTTATTTTTCCAAAAGGAACCTCCAGGGACTGGAGATGTGATGATGGATTACATCCCAAAAGAAAAATCTGAACGAAGTTTGATATTGCCCCAGAATTATATTTTGCTTCCAACACAAACTATTGAGTGTTGAGAAAAGATCATGGTTTGGATAAAATAGGCTCATGTTAGACATGCTACACAAGAAGCAGCTAATCACCAAACTTTAGGCTACAATCCAAACACAGAAACCAAAATAAAAACTTTTTCAGGTCAGTGATTTTGGGCTCTTTATACTCACAAAAGTTTAGTTATCCAGTGGACTCATTGGGAAGGATGTTGGTGGATGTTTTCTCCTGAAATCATGTTGGCAATCTGGACAGGAAGTCCTAAAAAAAAACCTTTGAGATGATCATTAATGACAAAATGGCATCCAGTAGGGGGCTCAACACCTGGAAGTGTTGATTTAACCTTTAAATTATGCAATTATTTCCTATTTTATTTAAATGCATGCTATTTAATGCAATTATTTCCTATTTTATTTCATTGTATTAAGCTTTTTGACTCAACTTTCCTTTTTAGATTCACTGTTAAACTTCTGTTAGTAGATATCGACAGACCAGATCTCTGCAGGGACCGGCTCGCTGCTGCCAAGACTGCTGAACGCGATGTTTTGGCGTGAGCGAGCGCATAAAACGATAAATGCAAATTAATAAAATTCCATGCTGGGATGCTTACAGAGCTGTCCAACACCACCAAGGTGCAGCGAAGCCCCTCCGACCGTGGAAGCATTGTTGCCTTTGTGAAGCTCTGCAGCTGCTGCATTCACTGGAAGAGGAAAAGATGGCACTGTGTCCTCACGCTGTCAAAACCAGTTCACAAGCAGATAATATGTTCTCAATACCTTTTTAACACACAGAAACATGTTTGTTTATAAGCTGACACAGAGAATTCTGGGAGATGTAGGAATTTTGATCATTAGTTTTTATCACTAATCTTTATATTTCTTATCTATCCTCTCTATTGCATTATAAAGAATGATAGAAAGCAGGAAAATCTGGAATATTTATGCATGATTATGGTTAAAAATGACGAAAAGACCCCATAGGGGCAGGACACAGAGCAAACGTAATGCAGTAAAACACCCACATGAGGCGAGGATGAGTTTCTTTTATCATCTTCTTGCCCTCCTCTGTAGCACCGCTGGCACCGCGCTGCACCACCTGCTCCAAGGCTCTTTCTCCTCCAGCCAGAACGAACAGCTGGCTGCTCTTCTGACGTTCTGATTGGCTAATCCCTGCTGGTCACTTGCACTTTTCCTCCCTGCGTGTCATTGAACTTTCTCTTGCCGGGTGCCAGGTCCGAGGAGCACTCTTCCCCCAAGCTCGCCTTTGCCCGGGCCTGTCCTTCACGCGCCCGCCGCGAACGCCGGCATATGGGGATATGTAAATAATTTAATGAGGTCAAAAGTGTGAGACTCTCCTTTACTTTCCCCCTCATTGAAGTCATTCCTGTGGCATCACTGCTTGTAGAAGTGGTGTGTTTTCTAACTCACTGATGTTGGAAGGTGGCAAGGGTAATATTTGGATACTAAATACAAATTCAAATAGTGATTGGGCACAACTTGAGTCAAAAGTCCAAAGCAGAAGGGTAAAAATTATGGACGAGTAACTGGCACACGTGGAAAGTCATTTATTTCCAGCTATTTTTAAATTAGCTGCAGGTGATTTTATTTATTTCTTAAGATTTTACTAAATGGTCATATTTTGTGTAGTGTTTTTATTCTTGATATTTTTAATATGAAAGATCTTATTTATTTTCTTGTAGTGGTTCTGATTTCCTTAGTGGTTTTTGGATGGGGATTTTATAAGATTATCAGGTTTGAGAGTTCAATTTTCAATGTATGTGGATGTTATCTGTCAACAAAGTCATCCTTATGGGAGAATAAGAATTACTTGAGACTCTCAAAATGATGATTAAGCTAAACTATCAAAACAGAGCATACAGTGACTGAATAAATATGTGCTTGTGTGAACAAAGGAAGTGATATTTCAAAATGAAACAGGAACACGGATGCTCTTTTTATGTCAAATGTATTATTTGTCTTAAAATTTTTTCAGTGCCTAGGTTCCTTTTTTTTGCAGAGACTCCTTTTTATCAACAACAATAACGTCAAGCCCCCAATGATCACACTGCATCATGCACCTCGCCAAAATGTGCAACAAAAAGGTCTTTAGTTTATTGGCAGTTTATATGTTCACTACATGTTGTTCACTACTATGTTCACTACAAGCAAGGAATCAACCATTCCTCTGCTGTATTATGAGGGTTTTTAAACCAACTGAGTTGAGGTTTCGATGAGACAGAGGCTGCTTTAGTAAAAAAAAAAAAGTTATATGACAGTTGAGTAGACTTGTTTGGCTTCATACTGTCAGGATGCTGATATTTAGTGAAAAGTAGCATGACACACGGCTCTCTCTTCATTACCAACCTTTGACCATTACTTACGATTACCTGGTCAGGTCTAGGGAAAGATGTTAATCTTCTCCTGTCTTTATTTCTGGTACTTTAAATCTGTTATTGAATCATCATCTACAGCCTGTTGGTACTGTTGTCCCCTCCCCTGTAATTAATGCATAAAACTCACACGGTAGAAGTAGAAAATGATGTTACTATGCTCTCTAACTCTTCACTTCTGACTATCAAATGCAGCAAAAAATCCTGTCAATCAGCTTAAATGGCTTGCTAACTCCAAGTATTCCTGCTAGCTAAATAAGAATGTCTGACAGAAGCTCCATGTTGCCATAAAAATAAGACAAGCGTGCATCTAGACTCCAAGAACAATCCAACTACCTGGTGAACTGACTCTAATTTGTGTAAGCAGGATGTGCAGCTAGCTTAGTTTAGCATTATGATTCCGCCTACCTAATTCAGTCCAAAGCTACAGAAACGCACTGCTTTCCAATCAAAAGGATTTGGTTTACCCAAGTAGTTCAATGTGAACTGGACAAGTGAGGAATTAAACTACCTTCTGAACTACAGTGGCCAGAACAAGAAATCCACCCAGCAGCCATTTAGCAGCCACTGTAAATAAGTTTAGAGGCTGAAAATGGGCAAATACAGACTCACTGGCTTCTTCCAAAGCTTTCAAATGCCTCTCTTCCTTAACAGATTTAGTTTCCTCGGCCAGCAAAGAGGAAGCCCAGTGTACATAAATGATTGATAGAAACGACATCTCATGATAATGGGTGGTGCTAATTGCTTCCATGACACGGAGGAAAGTATTTCTGTAAAAGGAAACGTTGACATTAGATATTAGCTGAAGAAAAGGAAATATTTTGGTTTGAATTATGACAGTTTGGGCTTATTTGCTGTAACGTAGCTGTAGCTTGCTAAAATGTAGCCTGCAACAATATGAGTATGTGGGTTTTACTGGTTGTTAAAATCTGTTTATTTATATCAGATGCAAAACGTGTTTGATTTTGAGGGACTAATCTCTTCTCCAGCGTTGCTCAGACTGACTTCAACATGGGGAAAAAAAAAAAAGTCTTTGAATTCTCAGTTGCAAACCAAACCTCAGACCTATTTTCATTCACTGGCCTCCGCCGTGTTCTGTCATGCTCTATCACTCTTATTTTGTGCATTACAGCGTGATCTTTTTTTCCCCTTACGTCTTCATTTCTGTGCTGATGTTCCATGCTCTGCCTCTCTTTTTCCATACTCTGACCTTTTTCTTTAAAAAAAAAACAAACAAAAAAACAAAACAAAGCATGCCGGGTTTTAGTTGACGTGACAACCAAAAAAGTCGCCGTACTTCCACCGCATCCAGAATGTGTTTTGTGTCTGCAGGAAAATAAGAGATGCATGTAAAAGATTAAAGTTGGAGAAGATCAGTAGAAAGAGACGAAGGAGTGTTTTACTACTAAGTGTATCTGTGGAGGCAGCAGAGGAGCCTCGGGCAAAATGTACACTTAGCTTTGGTCTATACAAGGCCCAGCAGTGAATCATCAGAGCTCAGCTGTCCAAAATACACCACCAATCTGGCCCGGGCATATGGCTGCATGACACTCGTATGAATTACTACTACACGCTCATGTTGTTGTTTTTCCTGCGTTCTGAATGTTCTTGGAGCCGAGCAACACTCCCAACACCGTTTTACTTCAGATCAGATCAAAATCACTGAGAGGTGGAGGGGGGAGGCCAAACAGGTCTGCATGCTGGAGCAGACAACACCGGAGAGAGAAGTCTAATCATGCGTTTTACTGCAACGTTTTACACTAATCTGGGATTAACTCTTGCATATTATTCTCAGAGAAGTTTGAAATGCCTTTTTTTTTTTACAAGGAGGGATTGCTGTCGAAACATAGCATATAAAAATGAAATTAAATGCACAAACACACAAAAATCAATCGAGGGCACCGGCGTGCGGCTTGATTGCAATTAGAAGCTGAGCCCATAGCTAATAGTCTGAGACAGTATTGATCATCGAATGTAAGACTAGAGTGGATCAACATCACTATCGGCCAATATTTGAGGGTGACAGCAGGAATTCAAAGAGACAGCAGAAAATATAAAAGGAGCAGAAAGGCCTCATGGAATATCTTTCGTCAGTCAGCATAGAGAAGTCTCTTTCTTCTACTCCTTTTTCCCCAAGTTTTCCCTTTTGCGTGTCTTGATCTAATAAATGTTCATTTCCACTGTTTCCCAACTCAGCCATCCTCTGAGGTTGCAGGAGTGTTTCATCACACCTATCTCCACCTTTGACCTCCGCTTTAGCTGCTTGTGGAGTCAAAAGAGTTGAAATCTAATAGATGTAAAATGTAAAAGAAGAAGAAGGTTGAAATTTCTCTCTTAATGATGGCGGCACTCTACAGAGGATTCCGTCTTGACATAAGCGCTCTTTTATTTTTTTTGCATGTGTAATAGTCCGGCCAGTTCACTTCACATTATCAAATTCACCAGCTACTCATTTAAGACCCTCGTCTTTTATCTAAGAGATGGTCCGCAAATGATCCAACGGTGAGCCGATCGATAGGAAAATCAGAATATGCAAAGAGTGTTCTGATGTTTGGCATCGCTCAACCTTTGCCGCTTTCATCTCGGGCCTTTTGATGTTGCTTTTAATCTGCATAGCCCGACGTGAGTGGCCAGCGGAGTGAGGCATCTCTCCTCCGCCGGAGAGGACTGCTCGGCTGGAGTCCACCTGTCAGGATCGAGGAAAGTTTCAGAACGAGATTTGGAAAATGAGACGCTTGTTCGTGGATGGAAAAATGAAGAGATTACAGAGGGAAGCTCTAGAGATCTGACCCACTGAATATTTAAGCTTACTTAGAAAAAAAAGGCCTTGAAATATCTGATAACGCTTTAATCTGAAAAAATCTTCTGTTTGGATTGATGAAAATGTGTGCAATTCCTCTTGTTTGGTATTTCCTGTCTGAAAGAAATCCGAGATTTAAACACTTACATCTCTCATTTCCATGATGCTTTACTTTACATCAGTTTAGGGAGCTTTCAAAAGGCCTCAGGAGTATCACATGTTGTCTTTATGTCTTTTTTTATCTCATTGTCAAAGAACAATTTTCTAATGATGCATGAAGAATAAAATGCTGCATCGTGGTGTTTCATTTAAAAAGAAAAAAAAACCTTTTATAATCCCTGCAGCACAGCTGGAGTGGGGAGTGAAATACCTAAACAAAAAGGAAATGTTGCATTTGTGAGGAACTGTTTCCAGAGGCAGATTACAACAGTACTTAGTGATGTGTGTGTGTTTGTGGGACTCTTAATGGGACACATAGAGGATTAAACACATGTTGCTGTTCTCTGTTTAAAAAGTGAATGGCAAATACAGGTGGGAAAAAATGGAGGATAAATGTTTAGTTTCATCTAAATGTGAGATAATAAGCAGCAGAGTTGGGGTCAATTCACTTTTGATCCATTTGAGAATGTGCACTGAAACTGTATCTTATTAACATAATAATGAGGAGCAGACACAGCGGCTTCTGAATGAACCGAGAGGACAAAGATTTGCAGGTTTTCTCATTTCAGAAGATTTAACGTTACTGGAGCCCAACGCTGCTGAGCGGAGCTGCAGAGTTTGTGAATAAACACAAGCGCTGAGGGTTTGATACTCTGTAATTTGGCTACTTTTATTCGAGCAGGGTCATTTTCAAGAGAAATTACAAATTAAGAATTCAATAATACTTTTACAAAGACATTTCAGGAAAGATTTCTTCTTCAGTCATGATATCATACATAGTATTTAACAGTCCCTCTTCATTTTTTTTAGCTTAAAAAAAGAAACAAAGATGAAGAAAGTGGAATTTTTTCAGTCGAAAATACAGTGTTTTCACAATTGTATAAAAGTTCCCAAATTTGGAATTTTCCAGTAACTGGAAAATAAAGGAAATAAAATAAAATAAGATTAAACTTCGCATTTCACAATGTTTCAAAACACAATAAATGCTCTCTTTACGTAAAATTTCCCCCTATGATCGACACGATGTTCCTTTTTACTAAAATATATCTATATATTGAAGAACTATAGTACTGTACACAACAGTATGAAATAAATAAAATTAGGAAATATAAAATGGGCCACATAAATAATGTTTTTTTTTCAACCCACAAATAAATGAATGCAATTTGCGGTTTTCAAAAGAAAAAAAAATGGTTTGGTGTAATACTGACAAAAGAAAAAGAACTGAGAAAACATTGCACAACATAATGTAAACTAAGGAACTGCTGCCTATAAGTCTTAATACTGACACGGGTGATTCAAAGAACAACAGTGAACCATTTCATAATACTGAAGCTGGTGAAAAAAAGTAACCTTCCTTTTACACAATACGAGGGTGGCACTTGCAGAAAACACACAGGTTAAAAGGTTTGCATATAAGGCTTCTTTTTTCTTATCATAAAACACCTTACAAAGGCTTCGTCCTTCATTCCCCCCCCACCCCCCCCCCCCCACCCCCCCGCCTTCTGTTCATAAACTGTATTTTTCCCTTAAAATGAAGTTCCTCTTTTGAAACTTCATCCTCTAGAAGAAAAAGAAAGAAGAAGAAAAAAAAAAAAACTTCACACAGTTTAAAAAATTCCTTCATCTGAAATTGATTCAACAGGCCTAAAACAGTGTGGCTGGGGATGTTTGCAACAAGGCAGAACTAAAAAACGACACCGTAGGTAGGTGGGTGATAACAAAGGTAATATCGAAGGACTGTAGTGCAGATACTACTGCTCTTTTTCCAACACTGTATAAATATATACATAGGCAATACTTTTTATTATTTTTGTTCATGATTATAGAAGCGGAGTGCAATTTGTACAAGTCACTAGTTGTGCTATAAATACTATGGAACACAGGGGGTTTATTTGAGGAGGTTAGCACCACACATATTTTTAGGCCTTAGTACTGTACATTTTTTGAAATGTATTCATTTACTTGTTGTTCGGTTTGCATAATGCAGCTTATTTCACAAACCCATGCCTCCCTTCCTTCAGCGCCTCCCCCAGATTGATTTTTGAGTCCGTGTCTTGTTTGGCAGACATCATCCCCCCACCCCACCCCCCTGCCATTTCAAGGAGTCCGTCAAAGAAAGCTTCCCGGAAGCTTCAGGCACGTGCAGCTTAAAACACGGCGTTTTAAACCGAGCAGGTAAGAATACTGAACCGAAAAGAGAGAAACTTAAAAACTTTTTTTTAAGATGGGAAGCTTCTGAAAAAAATATCCCCGCTGATTACATGCCGTCCTCCATCGTGTCCTCATGATCCGATTTGGTTTCCGTTTTGCCGTCCAGCGAGCTATCGTCCATCGAGTGCTCTCCGTTCTCCTCCTCGTCCCTCAACGTGTCCGGGTCCGTGTCCATGCTCTTGCTCTCCTCCTCCTCCTCCTCAAACTCGTCCCTCCGTCCGATCTTTGCATACGTTCCTTCCACTTCCTTATGTCCCTCTCTGATCCCTCCGTTCACGGCGTCGTGCCTCAGGATGGCCTCACGCTCGGCCAGCTCTGGGTAACCCTGAGGAGTCATGCCCTGCAAGTACGCCCTGCTCATGAGCAGCTCGGTGGGCTCCAAGTGGCCCTTCTCGCGGGCCTCCCTCTCGGCCGCCTCCCGCTCCTCCGCCTCACGCTTGCAGTAGGAGTAGCGGTGGTTCATGTGCTGCGAGTAAGAGCCCGAGTGGGAGAACCTCTTCCCGCACTTGTCGCACTGGTACGGCTTCTCCCCTGAGTGCAGTCTGGAGTGCTCGATGAGATGGTGTTTGTGTTTGAAGGCTTTCTTGCAGATCTGGCACTGGTGCGGCCTCTTGCCTGCCGAGACACAAAACAAAGAGCGGAGACGTGAGTGGCCTTGCCTCGCAAACGTCCTGCAGCAAGCAAACACACCAGACAACTCAGAGGAAAGCAACATGTTGAGGGAAAAAAACTCTGCAGAAGTGGACGGCGTCGGAGTAAAATGACATCACGGAGCTTTAAACCCAACTCCGACTTGCAAGCTATTTGTTTACCAAAACTGTGAGCGCGATGAGAAAGTGCGCTCGCATTCGCCGGCCGACATTATGGAAATTCCCTCCTGTGGTTAAAGCATGGAGAAACTCAACCACGACTACTTATTTTAGGCCGGCGTGCCACTCTGATGAATGTGTCGTGAAATAAACGACTGCAAAGCAAACAAACAGAGAAGGCGCAACAAAGGAGTAAACAAATCTGAAATGAGATGGAGGGAGGCTCCGAGG
Source organism: Craterocephalus amniculus (assembly GCA_036024015.1). Lineage (NCBI taxonomy): Eukaryota > Metazoa > Chordata > Actinopteri > Atheriniformes > Atherinidae > Craterocephalus > Craterocephalus amniculus. Next base: position 26,632 of record JAVQJG010008891.1, read on the forward strand.
GGTTACCCTGATTATCTCCTAACACAATTCAAGTTCATGGTGATGGCTGGCCCTCCTAAAGGTTTCGGGCTGAGGCTCCTATTTCTACTAAATGTGACTTTGGATGCCAAAGCAAAAGGAGAAACCCAAGCCGACCACAAAGGCAGGGTGAAACAGACTTATGACACGGGGCCATAAACCGTCCGGCTAAATAAAGGTGCTCCCGGCTTGTAATGTGGCCGAATGTCCGCCGTACACTTTTTCCAAAGCATCGCTCCCTAACTAAGACATAAAGCTACCTGCATTTTTTTTTCTTTTTCTCATATTAAGCTTCTCCTCATTTGCTCAGCACGTGTGGAAACATGGCTGCCTGCCTCTCACAAATCACAACCCTTTCCCTCCCCCGGATCCGACGCTGGAGTGCAGAAGCTTTTAGACTGCACTTCTGTCCAACATCTGGCTGCTTCAGCTGCACTTCTGAGCCACGCGCTATTGCTAAAAACAACACGCAGTGACACTAACATGAAAGCGCTGCATTTGGTGAGGGATGCAGAGGAGAGCTGCGAGATAACACATCCCCCCCTCTTTTTAAAAAAAAAGAGTTCAGCGCACAGTTCTGACGGTGCACCCTCCCTCCCTTTTATGTCCGAGCAGATAACATGAAGGCTGCATAAAGCACTGAACGCTCCGCTACTGATAGCGGATAAAATAAATGATGCAACCTAGTGAAAGAGGATCTCTATATAATAACTATAATGAAAGAATTGTTATCTGTCCTCTGAAGCTTCTGACCACCACTCTGCTGATGTGATCTATCGCCAATAATGGGTCTGATAAAGGCATTAGAAGCCTTTCTCTGGCTTTATACATCTAGGTGAATTTGATGTGTGTCTTTTAAGATAGCAGAATGGTTATAGCAAGCAGGATATAATTGGAAAACAAAGAGTACAATCTTCTGCAAAGACAGCGCCCTCGTCATCTCGTCTACCTGCATTAATTACTTTTCAGAGAACACAAAAAACTTTTAGAACATCAAACCATAACAGAGTCAAAAATTGGAAAACTGCTGTTAAAGTGGCATCTCAACCCTGTCAATGAAGAAGCAAGTTAGGTGGTGGTTTACATAATACAACTTAAGGATTAAACAGAGAAGGAAAGGAGGAGGAAAAAAAGGGGGAACAGAATATATTTATATAGATTCATACTGGTAAATTTGGCAACACAAACATTTAAAACATAAAAAAAAGCATGGGGTTTAAAATAAGGGTCTAGAACAGTATATACCTGTGTGTTCATATTTGTGTCTTAGAAGGGAACTGCTCTTCTGGAATGTTTTGTCGCACAAGTCACACGCGTACATACCACTTTCGGTCTTCTTAATCTTCTTCCGCGACAGACAGGAGTCGGGGTCTGTCATGTCGTCCAGCCCTGACAAGTAATCGGGTGTACCGTCGAGCAGGTCCCCCTTAGAAAACACAAACAAAAAAGAAAGAAAACAAAAAACAAATAAGGATTATGGCACCTTCTGAAAGCTCCATTTTAGCTCCTGTCTTTTTAAGACCAATCTCCTCCCCTTCCCTCTACCCAGATTGGTCAGTAGATGGGTTTGAAAGTGATCTTAAACAGCTTTTACTTTAACGAGTGAGAATGAACGTATGTGTCAATATTCAGACGTAATTTATTTGTGTAGCACATTTAAAAAAAACCACAGTGCTGAACAAATTTTAAAAGCAAAGAATAAACTATGATAAAACCATTTATCTAAATGTATATCATAGTGATGAAGTGGTGAAATACGGGAAGTAGATACTGGATTAATAGGAGGTTCAGCTTTTTCTTTTCTAAAATATTCTTACACAATGTGGCTTTAATAAATGGGAGAAAAATGTAGTTATCTACAGTACAAGCTGTCGAGTTTTTTGTTTAAATCACAAAACCTCTTTCTTTTTAAATGTGATTTATTTCCAAATTTAGTAAGGTATGTAATCTCAAGATATGATAACTGGAAAAGGAATTTAAAGGTTTGTTTAAAGAGAATACATTTATGCTGATGTACTACCTGATAAACATGTATCTACTACTAATTTGAGAGTAAAAATTAGTAATATCCAATAATAAAGAAACGTAAAAATGACATGGACTCTGGCTTTTGTAACTCCTTACAAACTAAAAGAGATATATAAAGGCCTAAATATAAAATTTTGCTGAATGTGAGTTGCTACTGTGAGGTGCAGCTATTTTAGCTTCATTCATAAAGGCACATTTTAAGTCCATTTTTATTGCTTTGGAGAAACACCAATTTTGGTAAAACAACTATAATATCAGAGAGTGTCATTTGATGCTAAGTTTAGCATCTGTTCATGTGCTAACTGCTAAACATAATGCTAATTTGAGAGGACAAGACTCTAAAAACAGATAACTCCCCCAAGTACTTAAAAGTCATAAAAAACTTAAACTAATTAAAAACTTATATAAATAGCAAAATATTATTTTGTTATTCTCCATTTTAAAAATTTATCAGGGTAAGTAAACTCAAGATGTAGCATCAACACAATCTCATTTGACACTACGTTTAACAAGAGGATACATGTATTAATGTGCTAACTGCTAAATATGCATCTAATGCTTATTTGAGAGGACTCTAAAAACAGATAAGACCTGAGAACGCCTTAGAGGCTTTAGAAAGCCAAAATATTTTCAGAATAAATTACTTAACATGCTAGAAGCTGCTCCAGTGCTGTTAAAGAGATCTCCTGTTTCTGTAGTTATAAAGCTGTAAACTCAACACAATGCTACATGTTCTCATCCATTTTTGATTACCAGCACACACCAGCGTTTATTTCTTATAAAACTTTCAGCTCTGGAATAATATCTCCCATCCATAACTGACAGCTTCCTCATTATAAAACGCAGCCGGTGTGGGCTAATTTTTCACAAGAACTCCTGTTAATTCCGCACATTCCTTTAAAAATTCTCTTTTATGATGAAGATTAGTCTTGAATATGAATTGATGGAGAACAATATTACAACATTAGAGGAGGAGCGGCGAACCATTCTTGAAATTGCAAACTCATATAATGATTATAATCAGAAGGTGCACCTTAATGGCCAATATTGAGCCACTAAAGCCTGCTTTAATGAATATGTGTGATAATGTGAGGACAGCGCTGCACTGTGTTTTAAGAACGGACCACTATCACTCTGCAATCAATTTGAACTAAACGCCTGTAGCTGTATTTTTAAAATCTAATTTAATAACTTAGAATAGGAAACATTATTAATACTTTTTTTTCATCAAAATGGTTCCCTCTATGTTAAACAGCCTTCAGCATTCACTAGTAATGAACATGGAGACTGTGCATTATTAATCCACATGTACTGGAGAAGCTCATTTTGGCTTTGGCTCTCTTTAAAATGCAGCAAAGTTGCGGTGGGAGATTTCAGAGAAGTGCACAGCTCCGGGGATCACCTTTGTCATTTTTACAAAGGCCTTTCACCCATATTTAATAACAAAATATCCAAGCTCAGGCCAGCTCTGGAGGAGGAGTCGGAAGCATTAATATATTCTACACAGCAGAGACTGGAAACATTTAGTTTCCCCTGGGACTACATATCAGGGCTCAGTTTTTCATTTGAAGCTGATCATTTTTTAAGAAAAAATTCAAACATTGCAAACATCCAGAAATCTGTTAATGAAACCAATTCTTTGTTGTGAACGCCCAAACTTCTTTCCTCACTTTTCCCCCCACCTCAGGGTGGTGCCCCAGCTGTTTATCTCCATCCTCTTTGCCAGTTCAGTCTACCTCAGGTGAGCCATTTTCTCTCCTGACTCTTTTAATTAGCACAGAAATGAGTTCAGATCATTTTAGAGAATCTAAGCGAGCCTGGGGCTTTTACAAAACCACAGGTGGCTTATTTACCTGGAAACCTGGTTTCCGCTGGTACTTTCTCCTCTGCTGCATCTCGGCAAAGGTAGCTGCCCCTGCTGCATAAGTGTAGGCCATGTGCGGTAGGAAGCCCATTTGATCCATGCCCGGATAGGGCCTAAGACCTGGTATGCTGGCCTGCATCGGGGGCATGAATGTGGCAGGTGGGAAAGCGCTTTGAGGTGGAAGTGATGTGTACAGGGGTTTGGCAGCGAAGGGGTTAATGCCAAAGATGGGGCTAGTGCTTTTTTCAAGGTTTCCGTTGTTGGTGGAGCCTGAGAATTCCCTCTTGAGATAGGCCAAGTTCAAAGGCTCTTCGAAGTGCTCTCTTGGAGAGGGGATGCTGTTATGGTCAATGGTAATACTGTTGACTTTAGGTCTGCTTTTGACAGTCAGTGCATGCTTGGGTTCCTTCATTAGTCTCGGCAGAGAAAGGTCAAGCGGCTCAGCCTGCAGGTCTTCTGAAGTCAAGCTGTTTGGAGTGTAGGAGCTGCTGTGAGAGTTTTTGGAAGATGTGGAGGACAGGTTTAGCGGGGACGGGGTGTTGCTGCGGGAGTGGTCCAACTTTTCACCTGCGGGTTTGGTGCTGCCGCTGAACTGGTGATTCTTCAAATGTCTGAGCGAGTTGTCACAGTTGTTTATGTTGTTGTGGAGCTCTGCGATGGAGGGGGACGTGATGCGGTCAGTAGGTTTGATAAGAGACACAGGTGACCTAGCTGCCAAAGAGTCTTTTGGTGGAGTGTAGTGGTTATTTGTTCCGACAACCATATCTGAGTTGTTCCTGTGCTCTAGAGGTGGGGTTCTGGTAGTGCTGTACTCGTACATCTTTCGCTGCTCAAACCACTCCTTGACAAATTCCTGAGGAAGGCCAACTGCTATGGAAATCTTGAGCAACTCCTCCGAGTTGGGCTCCATGTTCATGGCGAAATACGCCTTCAACACAGACATGTGGTCCCTGTAAGGGTTAAGAGGCCCAGTGAGTCCCTTGTCGGACATCATGGAGGTGGGTAAGTGGGTGTTCTTCTCCATGAATATCCCTGGTTTGTTGGGCATTATATTCTCGCTGGGCTGCAGCACGGCTTTGATCTCCTCGTTCATTTTGCACAGGTAGCGTTCATGTTGATGCAAAGGTATCGGCCCGGGAAAGGTTTCTTTGCAATACTGACAAGCGTATGGTGTAAACATGTTGTTTTCCTGCACCTTCTCGTCCATACCTCCTTCAAGCATGTGGTTGGGTTTCTCTCTTTTGATATCATTTATCTGTCTCTTTGAGTCTGTTGTCAAGCTCTGGAGGCAGGCTTTGGCTTCGTTCACTTTTTCTAATGTGTAATCGATGATGCTTTTGGTGGCGCCATTGTGATTGACAAGCGGAAGACCAACCTGGTGGCCCCCTGGTGATGTCAGCCCCCGTTTCTGCTCCTCCACTTGGTTACCAAGCTCTTTCATGTAGGCTTTAAGCTTGGAGAGCTCCTCCGGCTTGCAGTCCATTTTCTGCCTGCACACAGTGTTGTCCACGATCTGGAGAACCTTCTGTACCTCGCTCAGGTTGTTCCCCAGTGGGCCTGGGTAGCCCAGGAGTTGTGACTCCAGCCCAGCAATCCCCAGATGCTGCAAGGGGCTCTGAACTGTTGAGTTGTGGTGGACCCCAAGAGGGCTGTTCCCACCCATGCCTCCGTTCATAAATGAGCCCGGAGCACCAAATCCATGAGTAGCCATCATTAGCTTGTAGTCATTGAAGTCAAGTGGCTCTGTCTTGATGTTCAGGTGGTTATTGTGATCGGCGAGGCCAAGCGGTTTGCCGTTCTCAAGCTTTTGCCGCAGCTGGGTTATGGCAGTGTTGGTGGGTGAGGTGGAGGCAGAGGTGGGGGAGGAGCCCGGCTTCATGTTGCTGCGCATGCGGCCATTGACTGCAATCAGGCCGATGCACTTCTTGCTGCTGATGTGGGAGCTGTAGGAGCCCGAGTGGGAGAAACGCTTCTTGCAGTTGGGGCACTCGTATGGTTTTTCACCTGAAAGAGAAAATACATGCACTTAGAGAAGTCTGATGTAGTAAAATAATCACTTGCAGGCATCTTTATCACTTTTTGCGTTAGGGTTTTTCAGGCCTAACAATTAACAATAAATCCAAAGATAACCAAGTGGAATATCAGTTTAATTCCTTAAAGTTTCAGTGAGGGAGGTATGTAATTTCAAGATTAATTTCTCATGTACATAAAGCATGTTTTGCATGTTCCTTAAGGTGCTGTTAAACAAAATATAAACTAATAAATGCAATGAAAGCCCAAATATGCCTTACATGCTTTTTCGAGGCAAATATTTTCCCTGGCAGCTGGAATGCTTTTAACACAGTGTCTGTTACCAGCAGGGAGGGTCCAAAATAAACCAAAAGGAATTCCTGCAGATTTCTGTTGTTCTCAAATCACCGTTGTGAATATTCAAAGCGCAGGGCGACATTCCTCGTGCGACTCACCACTATGAATCCGGAGGTGCTCCTTCAGATGATGCTTGTACTTGAAGGCCTTGCCGCACTCGGTGCATTTGAACTTGCGGTTTCCGGCCGCTTGGTTGAGCAGTTGGTGCTGTGGCAAAAAGAGAGAGAGATTATCTTTACAAAAGAAAAGAAAAGGAAAAAGATGCATAAACATTGAAGGGTTGAGAGGCCAGTAAATAATCGAAATTGTTGGCTTGACAACAAGCAACAAGCCAAACGGCTCCTGTGGCCAACGAGGCTCCTTCACTTTCTACTCCCACCTCCGACTACAAGCAGAGGCAGTGATAACAGAGAATCACATACCTTTTAATTTCCTGGCTTCTCAGCCAAAGGAGGCATGTCTTTAGAATATGGCAGCCCAGAAAATGGAATAAATGAAAAGACGCTTTTTTGGAGCCTTCATTAGAAGTGCCAATCTGATCTACGTTTCATTCATTTGGGCCTAATCAGTGTAAAATGTGTTTAGAATCCTCTGTGAGCTCTTTTACCCCGCGTACCTGTATTCACACCATATGAATGACTCTTTTTTCTCCATCCGTTTCAAATGTGTTACACAGTAATTGGGTCTTTTTGGGGAAACTCAAAAGTCTTTAATAATCTTAGGATGCACAACTGAGCATATAGGCTCGGCCTTGATTCGCTGTTCAAAGGTAAACATCAGTCGCAATCCATCGAATTTGCAATTCAAACACGGCTTTTCTCTTTGAAATGGGAAAAAAATCGAAATATAATACACAGTGACAACAACAACGCCGAGCAAACCTGGCTCGTTATTCCAAGTAGGAGCTGGGGATGTTAAATGGTAGGTAAATAAAAAAAATTAAAAAAAAGATATTCTCCATGAGCTCGCTGGGGGGAGACGCTCAGCGCCTCCCCTCCTCCTGCCTTAGCCTTGACAAATGCTGGGGTGTGTGCCGACTCTACCCACATTCCTAGGGAGACAGATGGTGGCGCGCAGGACACTGGGAGGACTGGGAGGAATTGTTCAAACAGCCCCAACCTTCAAAGATCAAGCGGGGGAGAGCCGAGGCCCCGCCAAGCGTCGGAGAGGGACCCCACCGCTCGTATGTTGCTGAGTTGCATAAACAAACAGCAACAGCTGCTTGGCTGCCTCCGCCCCCACCACCTTCCTCTTAGACTCCCCCCAGAGGACCCCTGGCCTGTAAAGTTTAGTCTCGCCACCACTGCTAATAAGACACAATTGGGCCGCACTCTTAATTGTGAATGGCACCGGCAAAATGCTCTCCTTCATGCCGTGTGGGCGGGGACAGGATCGGACTGGATGTTTGCATATGTATAACCTCTAATTAGTCATATTCCAGCTAATTGGTTAAGAGGAGGAGGAGTATTAATGCTTGTAAACATACATAACAGAACAGCTCAGCACATGTTTACCTATCAGGACATTATTCTTTATGATAATCTGACTGCGGCTGAGTCCTCCCTCAGTTTGTTGTTAATTAGCAAATGTACGTTTATTATAAATGCTCGCTTCTGCCGCATTGATTAATCAGCTGATAATTAGCATGAGCTGCAGGGGGGGGGCAAAGAAAAGAGCGCCACCTAGAGGAGAAACGTCGAGCGAGTAAGACATCACCTCAATCTCATCTGGAGGATTAACACTTAAACAATCCGGATCAGTTGCAAACCAAGATAACCGGCTTTGTTGGTGCTTGAATGAGGGCCTTTGGCCATTGACTGGACCCTGGAGGGGAGCGGCAGCAGCATTGTAATACGAGGATTGGGGGGCAAGAGGCTTTCTCAGGCCGGGCCCATCTGCTCACGTTTACATCCAGCTGGTAGATCAGGTGAAAGTGCTGGCTGCCGACATCTGATCAAATCAGCCACAGTCTCAGCCTGCCATCCTCGCTTCAGAGAGCACAACACAACACGACACCCACGACCTGGGACTGAGCATCGCAACGCATCAGGGTACATGATATCATCTGTTATTGGCTAGATGGCTGAATTCTTTTCTTATAACAAAACTAGGGTTTCCTGGCAGAGGATGCGCTGGAGAAAATGAGATATCTGGAAGTGATGAATCATTTTTGTGATTGCTTTTATTTGCGCTGCACTGTAGTTCTTCGCTCATAAAAAAAATAAATAAATTTTAAAAAAAGGCGAATCCTACAGGAAGACTCTTGCTTTATTTTAACCAAAATATTTTACTGAATAACTTAAAAGGTAATCCTTCCAAGCAGAAACTCAAACTTCATCTACTTTAAAATATTGCTCCAATTTCAGCCAGCAGAGAACTTATAATTACCCCCCAATGTGCAGAAACTCAACCTAAAGCTGACAAGCGAGTTAAACACCCGTAACTGTTGGGATGCAGGACTTTAAGGTGATTCATGATAACTGCCAGCAGATCCACATTACGTTTCAGGGATGTATGATATAAATCGCGAGGAGAAAATTCAAGTATACACAGATGTTTATGCAGTGCATGAAATTAGAAGTCGAAAGGGAGGAGTCGGGGGTGGCGTTGGGAGGGGGGGGGGAGTTGATGGAGTGCCACCACTGCAGGCTGCACTAGAAGAACATTAAAGGCCAGGAGTGAAGTGAAGTTAAGGAGCTGATAAAAATTTCCAAATTGGAAATTAACACAATCATCCGATCGTGAACACGAGACTGGAAAATCATATCAGAGAGGGCCATCAAAAAACCATTTAGGGCCTCAATTAAAGTTATTACCATTAAAGGATCTGCATCTTCAAAATGCCATGAAAAATTAATAATGATTGCCAATCAGAGAAAAAATGATCTCTCTTCTCTGGGGGATCAGAGCGCATTAGGAATGGAAGGAAAAATTGGGGGGACAGAAGTAATGGGAGGAAAAAATTTAAAAAAAAATCCCCTCACCTGATCCCTCGCCGGCTTGTGTGTGGCCATATGCCGCTCGAGCTGAGTGCGGTAAGCGAACGTGTAGTTGCACAGGGGGCAGGCGAAGTTCTCCTCGTTCTTCTCATGGCGGTACTTGATGTGCTCCTTCAGCGATGTCAAGCGCTTGTAGCCCCGGTCGCAGTAGGGGCAGGTCAACAG
>JAVQJG010008911.1:0-16458 GCA_036024015.1 Craterocephalus amniculus
TTCATTCATTCATTCATTCATTCATTCATTCATTCATTCATTCATTCATTCATTCATTCATTCATTCATTCATTCATTCATTCATTCATTCATTCATTCATTCATCTCCAGTGTGTCAAGATAGTGAGCAACATTTATATCACAAGTTACAAACCTTTTGTTTTGTTTAGCTTTGGAATGAGCTTGGCTGCATCAGATGCAAAGCAGGTCTGTGTCCTGCCTTTGTCCCGCCAACTGACATTGAGAATGACCATCCGCAGGACTTACCTGCTAAAGGTAGGAGCATCAGGACCGCTGATGTAAGCATCTTCCACACAGGCTGGAAACCTAAGACTGGGTTTTCACACGTGTGGGCCACACTTTTACTTGGCCAGCTCTGTTTGAGAAGGGATAAAGCACATGCCATTGTCCACTTTCCTTCAGATCCCAACACCTTTCTTGCATCACATCATATTACAAACTTCCACAATTTAGACCGGTTTTCCATCTCAAATGTCATCCATCCATTCTTGCAAGTTCACACCATTTTCAGATCTCACGCATATACTTACGGTATGTTTCCTTTTTCCATTTCACACACACTCACATCATGAGTAGCTCCAACAATCAGACCACTAGACTTCCACTAATTATGGTATGGGTTGCCATTTTTAAGGTGTTGTGATGCACCTGTTAACTTTCAACTATAATATCTAGTGCATGAGATTAAGGTGCTCCTACAAATGTTATGGTTTACAATCCTGTTTCTAATATTGCAATTTCAGGTCAAAAGTTTTCTAACCTAATAAAGAAAACTGCTAAATAATAACCAATGTTTAATTCTCACGTCCCTACATATGTAATCATGTTTACATATTCCTGCAGTCTTCAGTAGGATTAAACAAGACTAAACAAGATTTGCTACAGTAATATCAAATCTAATACCCTAAAGTCACCAACTTTGATTTTTTTCAGCTTTAGTTTTGAGATATTAAATATTTAACTTGTACGCAATCTGTTCTAATAAATTAGTGTGTGTAATTAAAATTTTGCATGTAATGCGCCTCTAAGGAGTCATAATGAGTGGGATCTAGTGACAGTCATTTAGCGCATACATCATACTTTACTTCCCAGTCTCCTCTTCAGTTAAAATACATTGATACATGTATTGTGAAGAATGTTTTGTGTTTTTCATCATGTTTCCACTTTTCACAGAGAGCATAACAGACTACTGTGTTTCCATTACACTCATGTTTGATTGCAGATGTCAGCTAAACCACCAAGGTACTCAAACTTTACAGCAGAGAGAAACAACAAAAATGAATAGAGACAGAAAGTAAATGTTACTGTTCCTTGGTTGCATGCTCTTAAATGAAATTGAACAAAGTCAATAGAAGTTTATGCTTCTATATTTTTTCCTGGATTTTGAGTCCATGTCTGTCTTTCCATTGGCCCTAACCTACATGTTCTGCCATCTTCCCTCTACTTGTCTTAAAGCAGGGGGTTCTTCACATGGACCGTTCCATGTAAGCCATCTCAGTCATAACAAATAACCACTCAACATTCCCCTTTCTCCCCCTGCCAACGCATGCCCAGCTAACTCTCCACTCCTACAAGATGGTCATGTGCTGGACAAGTGTCCCGTTTCTGCCCATGCAGGAGTGGGCATATGCCCACGTCCTGTTGATGTGGTGGGTTAGCGGGGTAAAACCCTGAAGCTCCAAGGTAAGATGGTACATTTTTACTGTCTCCAGGCCATAAGGTAAGGTGCTTCAAACAATTTATCCATATCCACCTCAGTATATTTTTATTTATATTATTTGAAAATATAAACATACTTTGAGTCTTTTTAGTAAAATGTGGGCTGACTTTCATAGATGCTGACTCAGAAGGCTGGTCCACTGCTTTCGTCAAGAAATGGTTACAGACTGATTTCAGCCCCACCTCCATTGCCAAGATACTTTTCCCTCCTGATTACTCTGAACAGTAAGTTATTTCACTTACAACTTGTTTATACTGACCATCCTGCCTTTTCTTGAAAACACATGACCACTTACACAAAGCAATCTAATCTACTGCACTCTTTTTTTAAATCAACGAAAGCTGAAATTGATCAAAGGCCCAAATTACATATAGCACAAGAAACCTTTCATTTCACAACAATTTTTGAGAATTAGTTTCAAATGAGACAAAATTATTATTTAGAACTCCTCAAAATAAAATTTTAAAAGTAATAAAATAAAGCAGAATAGAAGAAACTGTCAAAGAAAATAGGATGAAATGCAAGAAATAAAAGTTTTGATATAGGGTAAATAAAAATAAAAGTTCAATAAAAAATGAAAAAGACAAAAGTTAATAAAAAAACATTCTTAGCTGTCCTTTTTTCCTTAAAAAATAAATGATTGGTTTGTTGGAACAGATAGAAGTCATCTTTACCAAGCTTATATAGTTGTCTTCAGTTCTCAAAATTATTGAGATTTCCATGTCTGATGAATCTGCAGAAGAAAGTAATCCCCTGCCCCGTTATATCTTGGATGATCATGTCAGAGTAATGAATCATTAGGAAATAGTGTGAACTCTAATGTGGAGATGTTTTTTTTCCCTCTGCAAATGTGAATTCTATTTACAGAGGATTTATTTTTCCGCACTTGTTGGGCCTCTTATGTTGTTGAGCCCTGGGGCATGAGCTCCAGAAAGCCCTTGTTTTGAAATGGCAGCAGATGTGGATTAATTATGGATCAGACCTTAGCAAAAAATCCACAAAGCAGTATTCTAAAATGATAAACATTTTCTTTCCACTTTTATGATTCATTTGATAACCTTTGAGTCTTTCTCATCTCCAAGTGCCGAACAGGATGTTCCCACCTCTAAATCAGATCGTGTGGTGCAGCAACCTCTGTGTTACCAAGAGGAAGAAGAGGAGATTTTCATCTCAGAGCCAATGCAGGAAATTACAGATGGTATTCTTCTTTTGAACTGTATAACTAAGGATACTGTACAAATACAAAATACAAAACTTGTATGACTGACTTATCTGATTTCTTCCTCAGCTCCTCCATCCATCCAAGTCCCCACAGAGGACATGTGTGCTGAACTGGGCCAACCAGCAGCATTTACAGCAATTATAACAGGAAGACCTACTCCTAAGATACAGTGGTACAAGGTAGGAGCACTCTAGGTGAGGGATTAGGGATAGGTTTCAAAGGTAGTAGACTTTCCAGCTGTTTAGTTGCAGTGATGTAGTTCTATTCTTTCCATTTAGGGTACTTTTTATATAATGTTTATATTTATTGATGGTTTCTCTTGAGTGAACTACCTTTCTGAAAATGTTTGGATAGTCCTCTGTTTCTTTGTCTCCAAAACCTTTTCAAATTTTGAATGTGATCAATTGAAAGCTGGCTCTTTGTGATTAAAGGATGGAGAGGAGCTTGCAGCTAATGAGAATTTGAAGATCGTCCAGCATGGTGCTCGCTTCTCTCTGACCATATTATGTCCCGAGGGTGAGGACAGCGGCACATACACCTGCTTTGCTCACAATGACTCTGGCTACACCTCGTGTGAAGCTCAGCTTACAGTTGAAGAAGGTGAGACAGTGCTTCTCTGTGGCAGTACTTGAATTATATGATCAAAACCTCTGCCAGAGCAAATCCTCACAGTAGCTAGGGTGTGAGGCAAGATACAAAAGGATTTCCTTGTAAAGTAATAAGCTCTGTGAATATAAAGAACAGAACTGAAATGAAAGATTTCTATCAATGTTGCTTCCTACCTGCTTTAGTTACAAGTGATTATTGTTTCTGTAGTTCCACTTGAGTCTCAGGAGAGAGAGGTGGAGCTGGGGAGGAGAAGGAAATTATTCACTGTTTATGATGTCCATGAGGAAATTGGAAGGTGAGCATGGTCTTCATTTTTATGTCATTTCTCCACATGTATCATTTAAAACATCTTCTTTCATCATCAATCATCTTTTTGTGTTTGTCAGGGGAACTTTTGGGGTGGTGAAGCGAGTCATCCACAGAAGAACAGGGGAAGTCTTTGCTGCCAAGTTTCTGCCTCTGCGGAGCAGCACTCGAACCAGGGCTTTCCAGGAGAGGGACTTGCTCTCCCGCCTGGCTCACCCCAGGGTGGCCTGTCTGCTGGACTTCTTCTGCACCAGACGCACGCTGGTGCTCATCACAGAAATGTATCCTCACCTTTATGTATTTCAGCACATTGACCTGCTTTTCTCCACATGCACACACATGTTCATCCTGGGAGTTCTTTTACTTTGTGTCCAGGTGCTGCTCTCATGGACTTGTGGACCATTTGTTGCTGAGAGGCTCTGTCTCAGAAAAAGAGGTAAAAATATACATTTATAATCAATGCTTGCAAATAGTATGAATACATTTTTGACAAAAGATTGTTATTATTATTTTCTCTCAGGTTCAGTCATTTATCCAGCAAATTCTTGAAGGAGTCAGTCATATTCATAGCATGAACATCCTGCATCTGGACATTAAAGTGAGATTTCCAACTCAGCCAGTATTTCATTGTTGGCAATGGTATGACTTTTATGTTGTTCTAATCTCATTTTATATGTTTCCTTTCCCTTCAGCCTGATAATATTTTAATGGTGTACCCTCCAAGAGATGAGATCAAGATCTGTGACTTTGGCTTCTGCCAGGAAATAGACACATCCCGGCATCAGTATAGTATGCTTGGTACTCCTGAGTTTGTTGCACCAGAAATTGTTCACCAGGAACCCGTCACTGTGGCCACTGATATTTGGTGGGTTTAACTGCTTATCTGAGAGTTAACCTGCAAAAACCTCCTGTTTGTTTTTGTATAAATGTAAATTTGCAATTGAGATACATTGAACTGCAACGAAAACATTCATTGAATATTTCTTATTTTCATCAGGGCTGTGGGTGTCATTACTTACCTGTGGTATGTGTCAGTACCAGTCTGCAAAAATAACCTCATAATCCTAAAAGTGTTTTGTATTAAGCATGTCTTTGGTTTGGTTTTTAAATACATTGTTCATGGTCTTATTTTATCAGCCTGGTGTGTCGATGTCCTTTTACGGGCGAGACTGACCGTGCAACTTTGCTGAGGGTTGGTGAGGGGACGCTAAACTGGGATGCGCCAGACATCATGTGCAGGAGCAACGAAGCTATACATTTCCTCCACGTGGTCCTTCAGCCAGATCCAGAGTAAAGAAGCAATTTGATTTCTGCTTGGCTTGCTAAATAGCTTTCTGTCTAAATATAAATAAACTTGCATTTTTGACATATTCTGGTTTCACTATCAACTAGAAATGAGATTTCATTGGATCCCCAATCATGACCCTTAATAGCAAAACAGTGTTTGCTCCCATTTTGTTGTAGCTTTTTCAAACCATGCACCCGGATAACTTTTCTTACTGTAATTTCGTTGAACAGGAAGCGACCTTCTGCTTTTGAGTGTTTAAGTCATGAGTGGTTCCAGGTGAGATGAACTGGAAAGTAAAACATGTTTTATTCAAGCTGGTTCAACTGATGGCAATGTGACTTTGATTGTTATCACAGGATGAACATGCAGGTGAAGATACTGATAAGATCAACACAAAGAGTTTAAAAGTCTTCATCTCTAAGAGGAAATGGCAGGTGAGTCGCATCATGTGCTCTATCATATTTCTAAAATAAAGAGACTGGTTTTTAATATTAAAAAATCTTTCACGATTTCTCTAAATATTTTGCCCCAACATGACTTCTGTGACACTTTTACAACTGTTTCCTCAGCGCTCTTTGACATGCGTCGGTTCGGTGCTCACACTGAGGTCCATCCCTGAGCTGCTCGACGCTCCTCTCAGAGAGACCTCGGTGACTGTGCCGCGGGAGCCCCAGGAGCACAGCAGCACCTCCCTAAGCAGCGGCTCCTCCTCTGAGTACGATGAGGCCGACTCCTGGGACTTTTTCCAGCAGTGCAGCCAGACCGAGGAGGAGGAGGAAACAGAGGAAGAATATGATCCCTTAATGGAGAGGGCCCAGATCCCCGAGCCTTTTGCCAAGCATCACCTGGATGGAGAGGAGGATGAGGAAGGAACATTAGGGGAGGAAGAGGATGGGGAGATGGCGGAGAAGAGGAGCGTAATCGAGCGAAGTCTGAGCAGGCAATCGCTCGCGTCCTCGACAACAGACCAGCTGACACCTCAGAGAGAGCGTCGCTTCAGGAAAGACAGCAACCCGTCCATCTACCTTTCTGATGGCGATGAGGGCTCAGGGAGTGACGGAGGCCGCATCCCTCGTGGAAGTGTGATCCGAAGCACCTTCTACAACACTTCTCATCAGCTCTCACCCATGTCTGCCCGACACATGACGTTAAGGGACAAATTCCAGGCCAAGAAGCAGGAGAGAGGCCGGAAGCCTCTCCGGAGGAGCTTGTCAGGGCGTCTCAATGAACCCCTGATTGAATATGTGGAGGATGAAACTGAAATCAGCCGCGGTCAAAGACGGGGGTCCATCCAGCCCACCATGCAAAAGTCCTGTTCATTTGACAGCGGCGTGGGCCTTGCCCATCCAAACCTACCCCCTCACAGAAGGAGCAGATCTCTGGATGAGTATTCCCGTCAATCTCCCGGCTCACCGAGTCGCACAAAGACGAGGGAAGAAGATGGCTCTCAGAGTATGAAGGAGGACTTCACAGATTCTGAGGTGACAGAGAGAAAATCACCGGTTACTGCAAGCTCTCAGCGAGCCACGAGAAGAAGAGGCTCTGTGGCTCCGGTGCAACGGACTCTCCCTGGTAGTGGATCATCGCTTCCCTCCAGTTTCTTTGCTGGAGGCCGAATGAGGAGCGGGCTGGATCAGGAGACAGAAAGAGATGCTTTTGTGGGTTCCCAGGGATCTTTGGCTGAATCTTTCATATTGGAGCATGGTGGTTCTGATTCATCAAGTAGGCTGGGCTCTTATGAGGAGCTAAGTCATGGTCATCTCAGAGGAAGATACAAATCAGGAGAGAGTGATGGATGTGACAGTCAGGGCGAGCCGCTGATTCCACCGTCCCCATGCTCTTTTCAAGAAGTCAAACCCAGAAGCTCATTTCCTCAGGCTCCACCACGTAATCGCACATGTTCTAATCCCAACTTATACACTATCAGCAGAGGTCAGCCCGGGATGCCGGTAATGCCCAGCCCCAGTCCTAGCCTCACATCCCTGCAGGCTCCTGAGAGGCCTCCCAGGGCCAAAGACAGGAAAGAAAGCTCCGACCTCCAGAGGCATGCATCCGCCCCAGCCCTGGAAGCCCAGCTGCCCACAGGAAAGTCGCCCAAACTGGGACTTCTGAAGATCTTTCGCAGGCAGTCCTGGACTGGCCGTTCATACTCTCAGCTGGAGGACGCAGAGTTAGGGCCAACACTGGGAGAGATCATGAAGCCTGATACACCCACTATGTCTCTGAGGAAGAAGATGAGAGCTTCAGCTTCCAGCCTCACCAAACTGTTCTCCAGGTCTACCAGTAAAGAAGACCTGAATAAAGAAGGTCAGTGTTATTCTACGTGGGAGATGATGTTCTGATCTTATGCTGTATGATTGTGACTGACACCATATGTTTCATGTTGTTATCTTTTCTTCATATCAGGGCCAATAGTGAAAGGATCGGCTCCAATCCCACCCAAGAGGGAGCACAAGTCTGGTCTTGAGAGTCCCAAAAAGAGAAGCTCAAAACTTTTACCATCTTTCAAAATACCAGCATTCAAAAAAACAAAAGGTAGTGAACCGTACACTCACCGACTGCATTCCCCAACACTAACAGTTTGTAAGAGCGCATCTGTGTTTGACTTTTCCTCTATTTCCACTCTGCCAGTCTGTCCCACCAAAGCGGAGCTGTTGCAGTTAGATGGAGGTGGAGTCCTGCTGGTGTGGAGGCCTGTCCAGTCCAGTGACCCCATCACTTACTGTGTGCAGTACTGTACAGATGGTGGGTGGGAAGATTTATTTGATTTTATCTTACTTAGTGTTTAACTTTTTTTTCGGTCAAAGTAACAAATTTGATTTGATTTTCTGAACTAAAACTGATGTAATACGCATGAAATGAATAAACACATATAGTGAATAATAGTCATAAGTTTAAGGTGCAGAAGTTGCCTTGGAAATGTTAAAAGTTGTTTGGGATTATTCTGCTGTGATGATTGGAGGCAGGAAAACATGTTTGTGGCAAGCGTTTCTGCTATTTCTATGTGATTGCTTGAAATATTAGAAAACAACCAGAGTGATGATGTAGCAATGAAATGATTCAGTGGATGTGTCCCCTGTGTGTCCTCAGGTGGGGAGTGGACGGTGCTGTCAGACGAGGTGAAGGACAGCTGCTATGTGGTGACGGACTTACCCAGAGGCGCTTCTTATGTGTTCAGGGTGGGCTGCGTCACAAAGGCTGGAGCAGGCCCTTTCAGTGAGGCTTCATCTCCAGTTGTCATGGCTACCCATCCTGAAGGCAAGAAAAATACTGCTCTGTCTTTTACGTTGTACATGTACATGTATGTATGTATGTGTTTTTAAAACTAGTTCTATTATTAGAAGCAGGAATTTGTTGCAGTGCTTTATTGTGCTAAACATACTCATGAGCTACAATGAGCAACACATAAACACCTACAGTATCAGGGTAGCAGCTGTAATCACCTGCTGTATTTGGTTTCACAGAGATCCACATACCTCTAGTTCAGACGGAGTCGCTCGGGTCAAAGGTCACTGGATCAGGATGTCAAACAGCAAACAGGAGCTTCAGCTTTCTCTCTGAGATAAACAGGTAGCTGAACTGTGGAGCAAACCGTCTTGTTACTAACAGGAAAAACATAATTTTGATGTTTGTGGACAAATTTAGTCACAATCAAGCGAGATACAGGATCAACGTTTGTAAAGTTTTTTGTTCAGACCACCTTAAAGGTTCAGTTGGAAATTATTGAAGTTCAACCACGAACAAAGATACCTGCAGTTACACGTAGAAGATCATCTTTCCCCATTTGTGCGTCAGAACCTGTTCCTCTTTGCCTGCCCCCTCATACTTTGCACACTTGTTTTCCCATGTCTCAGGGGTCGTTTCAGCGTAGTAACCCTGTGCAGGGATGTCCAGACCAGTCAGGTATTTGCCGCTAAGACCACCCTTTATCAGGCCGAGCAGAGACAGCTGGTGGTGCAGGAGTACCAGCTGCTGAGGAGGCTCCATCACCCTCACCTGGTCCAGCTTCACGCTGCATTCATCACCCCCGGCTACTTGGTGTTAGTGGAAGAGTTGTGCCCTGGCAAGGAGCTGCTCTACAGTCTGGCTGCCAGGTAAAATGAGCCAAAACAATAATGCAGTGTGATCAATTAGGTGTAAGTCACTCATTTTTCTTGTACTGACTTGCAGACCTGCTGACAGATGTTTCTGTTTGGTCCCCTCAGGGAGCTGTATGCAGAGACTCATGTTGCAGAGCTGCTGGTTCAGATCCTGAGCGCCGTCGACTATCTTCACGGCCGCCGAGTCATGCACCTGGACCTGAAGTCTGACAACATGCTGGTGGATGACTGCAACCACCTGAAGATCGTGGACTTCGGCTCGGCTCAGCCCTTCATACCCGGCCAGCCTCTGAATATCGAGCACATCCACGGCTTCTCAGACAGCAAAGGTGACTGCGTGTGTCTTATTCGCTAATTCCTGTAAGATTTTTTTCATGTTTGGATTGACGTAGATCCCTATAATGTACTAAACCTTTGACTATCATGGCCTTCCAACAGACTGCCGCAACAAAGGTACACTTTCTTTAAAGGAGGACGGGTTGATGGATGGAAATAACTGAGCCTAACTTCATCCAGCTCAGCTGATCCTAGTAGCTACCATACCATAACAAAGCCAAGTCCATCTTTTTTTCCCCTTTCCATCTCTAATTTAAGCCATTTGCTTGTACAGAATAAAACATGAGCGAAAACAACATTGTTTAAAAGAAGATGACTTTTTAAAGATGTGCTGTTTCTCTCTGTTTCCAGTTTATATTGTCCTTCCTAAAGCTCCAGAGATCCTAGAAGGTCAGGGGGTGGGCCCTGAGACGGACATCTGGGCAATCGGAGTCCTGACGTTCATCATGTAAGCATAGACACAAAATGTGGTCCTCATGATTTGAGGGTAGGGTTATTTTTTTTATTTTATGTGAGTTTTAAATAGTTAAGACTCCTCAAATAAAAAAAATGTTACCACAAATGCGACATCTTCTTTCATTCTGAAATATAATGAACATATTTATTTGTCTTGCATCTTTAGGCTAAGTGCAGACAGCCCGTTTCATGCAGACCTGGGTTGGGAGCAGGACAGAAACATCAAGAAGGGGAAGATCCAGTTTGGACTCTGTTACCCTGGTCTTTCAGAGGGAGCCTTAAACTTTATGAAGAGCAGCCTGAACAATAAATCCTGGTGAGTCTCAGTGAGAGAGATTACTATGAAACAGAATTTTCATTTTTCTCTGGCAAATCGTACCAAACACTATGCGTGAAGGTTGCATTAGTGAAACAGGATTCCTAAAATTCTGACGTGACTATAAACTTGATAGGGGGAGACCGACTGCAGCAGAGTGCCTCCAGAACCCGTGGTTGCGTGCTCATCGTACCCCACACAAAGCCCGACACTCCAAAGTCTGTTTCTCCACGGACAAGCTCAAGGCTTACCTCACACAGAAGGAGGAGAAACGAGAGCAAGTGTGTACAAAGCTTCCAGGTCCCTTCTTCCAGTGAAGAGATGATGCAAGAAAACGTTTTGTTCTAGAAAAAAGCAAAAAACAAAACCCTGCAACATCATTTTAAATTTCCTCCTTACCTGTTTCTTGTGTGGCTGTTGTTCTGCTGATCTGGAGTCAGCTGATTTACTCTGATTTTAAACTTGTCATGCGTCTTAATGAGGTTCAGTGTGTGCTTATACAGGTAAGAGTGTGCGGTGCAACTTTCATGCTTTGGTTTTTATGGAAGCACATCAGGGATAAAAGCTATAAAAGCTGCACAGTGAAGCATTAGTAAAGGTTTGATTCTGCGTACTGTTGGTAATGCTTTTGCTCCTCTGCTGCAGTGTCAGACTGATTTGTTTTTCTGCCAGCCACAAAAATATGTTTCAGGATTTTATTTAAAGCCTTATATGATCTGCCCTGTGATTGCAATGTTTCAATAATAAACCAAGGTTTTCTTTGATGCTCCAAAGTTATGCTGCATCAAACACAATTTGAATGAATTAGTGAATGAAAAATGTATTAAATGACACCAAAAGGTTTAATCCTTGTCCTTATTTTTTATTCTTCCTCATCTTTGTACACACCCACATTGATATGACACAATCATTTTCTCTTTGATGGCATCTTTAATGTGCAGTTTTTAAATATATAATATCAGTCCTGAATATAAATAAGAATACATTTCGGTGCTGCATTTAGCTGTGTTTGTATTTGTTACACATTAACAAACAAATGACAGACTGGTGCCTTCTCATCCCTGCATGTACAGCAGATCAGTGCCAAAACTGAAAGACCAAATGCGGCACTGAGTATATGGCATGTATATGGCAGATGTATATGATTTTGGAATATATATTATACCTAGATATTTGCTTTTGAACATAGTAAATCTAACACAAATCCTCAAAGAGCAAACACATTTCAACCCAGAGTCCTTCACGTCTGCTTTCTGAAGTCCATGCAGATGGCAAAGAAAATAGCTTTTCTTCAGACAAGAGCCTATTTCTTTTCCATTTTTATTCAATGATAAAGTTATTAAGGTCAGGGTCACAAGTGTCTTTTCTTCAGTCCAGCAGCAGAAGAACTGGGTTGTTATCTCCTTATTACTTGGCCTCCTGAACTTTCTTGATTTCCTGGAGAGGGAGATGAATCTTAAACTTGTCCAAAATATTTGGAATATTAAAGTAAGCCGGTTCATGTTATAGGTTCACTTACCTCATTGAGGATTTCTTTCAGCTCCTCGTAGGCCTTCTGTAAGTCATCATTGATGATTACAACATCAAACACTCCAGGCTCTTTACCTAGAAATGACAATCTGACTTCAGCCACTGTTTTGACTGTGAAGTAATTTTTCAGAAGAGCTGCAGAAAAACCTACTGAGCTCCATGTCGATGCGTGCAGCCTCCAGACGTTTCTGTAAACTCTCCTCTGTTTCTGTCTGTCTGTCTCTCAGGCGTTTTTCCTGAGAAAAAAAACAAACAAACATCACGACTTCTTCATTTTACAGTGAAAATAAGAAGAAAATGAAAACCCTGTTATTAGATTATTTAATTCCAGAAAATCATAAATGCAATTATAAAAATAAAAAAAAATGATGTAAATGTATATATTGATCCAAGCCTTAAACAGAAGTATGGGAATATATTCTCAGAAAATAAACATTTATACAAAAGTTTACCAGGATCTCCATGGATGGAGGCAGGATTGAAATGTAGATAGGGTTCAGGTCAGTCTCTTTAATCCTCTTCACCCCCTGGATGTCCACATCAAGGATGCAGATCAGGTTCTTAGCTCGCACGTCTTCTACAGCAGCCTTGCTAAATTAAGAATAAATAAATAAAGAACAAGCGCTTTTAAACAGCAAATACCAGAGAGGGCATTATGGTGTTAAAGCGCTGCATGTGTAATCATGCAATATTTCCTTTTCACATGTATTGACCGAGGTAAGAGGATCGCTGCATTGATCCAAGCTGCTCAGACTCAGTGGCTGAGCGGTATCTTCAGAATAAGAAGGAAAGATTAGACGTGACACACGAGGTGGTAAGCAGCTACGCTGCTCTCTTTGACTTATGCGTTAAAGCTCCATCTGTCACCAGATGATTGTATATACCTTCTAGAACCTTGTAACACAAGGACAGGGCAGAGTGTCCACGTCTTTCGCATGGAGATTACTGACATCACAGATGCTGTTTTACTATTATCTAACAAAAAAATTAAATACAAATGGGTTTTAAGAAGCTTAAATTAAACTTGGAAATTGTTTTTAGCAACTAATGCTGTTTTTGGCAGAAAGTGAAACATGGGTACTGTTTATATTAACCTTATTCTGGATATTTTAAAGTTTAAACGTCAATGAAAGCTCTCTTTTTTGTTTACCTTGTGCCATACATGTTGCCAGAAAACTCAGCATTTTCAATGAACTCTCCATTGTCGATGCCCTCCTGCATGGCTTCTCTCGTTGTGAAGTGATAGTCTGTAAAACGCAACATTAGTAATTAATCTATCTCTGTCTGGAAACAGATAAAATGGTTAAAAAAAATTACAAATATATTGGGTAAATTAAATGGTAACTGACTACAGTTAAATAAACGGTATCACACAGAAAACAGCCAAATTAAAGATATTGGAAGCACAAAGGCAAACTTTAATGTCAACAGCTCAGGTATGTTCTCTCAGAACTGGCTTTAAACTGTAGCTTTTGTAGGATTAAATCATGCTTTCTGTATGGGAAGCACATGCAAAGATTAGACATATTGGTTTATTGTGTGTGAAATGTCATTAGTATAACAGTGACAGAACACATATTGTCCATACCCGGTCCTTAGGCCTAAATCTTCCAAACATCAAAACCTCAGGGGATCTAAAACAGCAGAGTTTCAGAAGCAAACACGTTACTACTGCTACCACTAACGGCCACACACCATCATCAGCACGACAACATGAAGGAGTCTGAGCTGAAGCAGCAATCTGAAAAGAAAGTGAACTGAACAGCACTCACGCAACAACAAGCTCAGAACCTCATCATGGCCCAAAATGAGCAAAGGTCATTTATGTCACTGGATGAATTTGGGAATTTAGGGAAAATTTGCAAAAAAGTGAAGTGACAGTACGTATGCAGAAAATGATTACATGTTTTAATTGTGATCGACAGTTGGATGCAAATCATCAACGTTCTTTCAGCCACAATGGGAAATGGAGCAGCTTAAATAGGAAATAGAGATGGGAACCACTACAGAGGCATCACAGGGGGCTATTTTCAAAAGCTTTTTACTCCAAAGTGTGGACTGTCTAATCTTGATTCCTGATGTTTTTTTAAGCATTTTTATCTTTTTTTATTATAATTGTTGTTGTTTGTTTGCCACATGACTTCTTTCTTTTTTTTATCAAATGACAGCATGCCAGGATGATGAAAGTAACCCCCATCCCTCCGGCTTTAAAAACTGTGATCTGGCATCACGTAAGAGATCACCTTTATCTGTGGTTTCTGATTCATTTGGACACGAAAATGAGGTTTCTAAGTCTTCAGAGGAAAAGACGGCTGCTACGGGCAGTAATGTAGCCCCCAGAAGCATGGGGAGCTTGTTCAGCCCTATGGAGAGAGCAAAAAAGGCACACAGAGGTTTATCCCTTTATGTAAAGGGAGCTAAACAGGGTGACAAAGCCATGTGTGCAGTTCACTTGGGAGTAAGAAGTGTTGTAGCATTTTTCTGGACTGAGCAGGTGGGGAAGGCTGGGGAATGGAGTGGAAAATAATATATATATATTTCCTTTTTTTTTAAAAAAATACTTCTTTTTTTTACAAAACTTCCAATCCAAGTCCAGGTCTGTTGTGTCGCGTATTACGGTGTAAAGGTGCTAAAACATCAACCACTCACTTGTGTCGATACTAAAAGGTATCACCAACAAATCAGTCTTACGCCAGACCTACTTTACCTTTGCCATCTTCCTCTCCTGGTCGAGGGTTTCGTGTTGTGTCTGAGGAAAGGATTACATCATTAAAAACTGGATGCTCAGGTCCTGTTTGTGTTACATAAAACCTGCCGGCCTGTGCAGAATTAGACGCTGTGTCCTTCTTCCTCCTCAGACCAAGATGATATTATGGAAGCCAATCACCAGTTGGCACACAAACATACGTGATACACTGAATCCGAAGACTCCCTCGTGATCCTTCATAAGCTTCTTCAGCAGAGTGCTCTTCCCCGCTCCGGAGGGACCGCTCAGCACTACGGGTCTCGGTCCTGACATGGTTCTGAGGCGTAGATGGGAACACAGGGAGTTCAGGATTGTACAAGAGACAGATCAGAATGAGACTGTGCTAGAAGGGGAAAGCCACTTTTAGTGTGAGTTACAGATGATCTCTGTTTTGCTTTCTGTGTTATCTGTAACATATAAATTGGCACTTCAGTGCTGGAGCTCACAAACTATCCTGTTAGCTGGCCTCTGGTCCAGTGAGGCTAATCCTTTGATCCACTACACTGTCAGAAGGAGATATTCCAATAAACACACACACACACCGCGTAAAAACAAGCTGTTGCCCTTATATCATTGCTGTTTTAATCCCTGTTAATAATTAGTTGACATTGAGCATTTTCTCCTTAATTAAACTATTAAAAGATGTCCTAATTGCTGACTTGTTAGACAGGCAGAGACCCCTGAGGTGAACGTTCAGGAAGCCCGTTAATGAAGTCATGATGGGTCAGTCGGCAGGATTAATTGGATCTGGGCCAGGCAGCACACCAGGTCTAGGACAAGTGACCCATTTACTAGCCGTGCAGACGAGAATATGATGTTTCAGGGACAATGAAGCACTTAAAACAATTATTTAATATGACAGAAGTCTGTGCCGGTCAAATAAAATGTCAATATTTTGACTTGTGCTCCAGTGAGAGAGATCATTAAGTTGCTTTTTATTATTTCACATTTATATCTGATCAAACTTGGGGGATTTTGTCCGCTGTAGTTACTTTCTGTATTGTTATAAACTGTCACAGACACTCGACTAATTACATGAACAAGTCATTTTTATGTTAATACAACAGTTTATTTTTATGATACTACAAATTCAAATGCAAGTGCCGTATCCATCAAAACTCTTGAAAAACTTATTGCTGACATGTATCGTCCTGGAAAGTCGCATTTTCAGTGTCTTTATTTTCATACAAATACTTCAAATATTGTTTTATATCTGGTTTGCAGAATCAAGTAAGAATCCCTCCTTACCTGTGTGGTCCGTGCCGGGAAGACGTTCAGTAGCAGATGATTCCTCAGCCAGGCTTCCTGATGGACTGTGTGAGGTACACGTATGTGTGTGTGTCACACGGATTCACAGAGGCGGCTGACTGTCACTAAGAATTAACGCCACCTCTCTTCAGCTCATCGACCAATCACCTGTGAACATGCTGGCTTGTTTATTCTGTCCAACATGAAATGATTTTCATAAACAAATGACGATTGGGTGTAGTTTCTTCCACAAAGACCTCAAAGACCTGCTGATGAAGCACCAATTTGATTGTGGATTTGAAAGCCAGCAGTAGGGTTGTATGAAGCTTTGTACTCACACATGTTAAACATACAGTACCCTATTAAGTATGATCAAAAAAATTTTTTTTTAAATATCCTGGAATTTGTTGTGCTCTTCTCACACAGACACATTAACAAGACCAATAACCTGAACTCACAGCCTTGCAAATTCACAATTGTTATAGATTATATTATATACATACTGTAATATAATGTATATGTATATATATATATATACACACACATATATATATATATAT
>JAVQJG010008913.1:0-32222 GCA_036024015.1 Craterocephalus amniculus
CACACACACACACACACACACACACACACACACACACACACACACACACACACACACAGACACGTACGAAAAATGCATCTCTGCCATGACTTGACATGCAGTGTTACACATTTCATAAATGACAATCTCATCGGTCTCATAATTAATGGACTATGATGTATTTTTGACTTTAAATTACCAGGCTGACTTGCTTTTGAATAAAAGGTGCTGCAGTGTTGTGTGAGTGGCACCAGCTGTCCCTGGACTAACCTTCAAGAGCGAGTTATAACCGGTTCAGAAAACTTTTGGAAGACACCTTGTGCATTTCATGCATGCTGCTAATGTCACTGAAGTAATGGCATCACTGCCATCCTCTGCTTCAATTTCTCAATAAGCTTGACTTAGCTCCAGGAATCTGTTGTGTTGCACTCTCTTCACACAGCAGGGAAAAAACAAAAGAAAACAAAAGAGAAATGAAAGTAAAGTAAAGTCTACTGAAATGTCTAGCTGAGTTAAATCACAGCTGGATTTTATATGGTTGTGTGGTTGGATCATCATCTTTGTCCCATTATGGGAAATGATTTATTGGTCAAAGTATGTCTAATGACCCAGTCCTTTATGAGAACTTGTTTGAGAAATTCTCCTGTTTCATTGGATATGTTAATATACCTGAATTCTCTGTCTAGATGTTGGGTTTTGTCAGATGACACTGCAGCTATAATATCAAGATGTTAATAGAACAAAACAGCAGTCTGGGAATACTTTGTGCCTGAAAGTGGCCATGCTCTCTTGATGGGCCGCTTTTCAGTTGCAGTTTTGATTAATTCAGACATCTGACAAATAAAAAAACAGAAAAATATTTTAAATATAGTATACAGTTACACATTACTGTTTGGAGAAAAAGAAGTGGTTTTTCCTTATTGTTCTGGGTTTAATGTTTTTATGTGTGCTGGAACTGTGGAGGATGTGCACAGTGCAAAATAGTGATGTCAAACGTACGGCCGGGGGCGAAAACTGGCCAACTACAGGGTTCAACCTGGTCCATGAATTAATTGATTGATAAAATGTGATAGATTTGATTTAACAGGCAAAATACCAATAAATACCATTCATGTTGTCGGAAAGGATAAATCATTCAATGTAAACCTCTTGATAATGCACTTGTATTTCTTTCTACTAACACAAAGGGAGAAATTTGGAGTTTTCATTATCAATAGGTTATTATGTTGTTACTTCACTGGTCCATTACTGGAGATCAGATTTTGCTGAATGCAATATCTGAACTGTCCCACTCACTCACATTATGAAAAACACCTAAATATGTTACCATTGCTATGCTGATGACACACAGATCTACATAACCATGGCATTAAGAGATTATAGTCCCATCCAATCACTGATCAGATGCATTGATAAAATTGGAGAATGAATGTTTCAGAAGTTTCTTCAATTTAATAAAGAGAAAACTTATATAATTTATTATTTTTTGGATCCAAGGTAGAAAGATTCAAAGTCTGCACTCATCCTCAGACGGCTAAGATAGAAACCACCAACAGGGTGTAGTCCTGGACTCAGACCTGAACTACACTGGTCACATTAAAGGAGCTATACCCGATTTCACGTCCGGCTAGTTTAGTTAGCGACAGCTGCTAGTTTGTCATAACGCTCTTTCTCTGCCAGGTTAATTTTCAGAACATCCAGACTCCGATCAGCCAGTTATAGCATTCCCGTAGTGATCTGGTATTAAGTTACGACGCTTTTTCCCTTAGCTGAGAAAAAGCGTCACATAAAAGCTAAAAAAACTAGCAGCTATCGCTGACTAAGCTAGCCGGACGTGAAATCAAATATAGTCCCTTTAAGACAGTTGTGAAGTCAGCCTGTCATCACTTACAGAACATATCAAGGTTTAAAGGACTAATGTCTCCACAGGATTTAGAAAAACTGGTCCATGCATTTATTTTTAGTAGACTGGACTACTGTAAAACTGTCCATACAGGAGTCCCTAAAAAGTAACAGCTACAGTTAGTCTAAAATGCTGCTGCTCCAGTCCTCATGAAGACCAAGAAAGTGGATCATGTAACATCAGTCCTCAGATCTTTTACACTGGCTTCCTGTTTGTCAAAGAATCAACTTCAAAATCCTGCTGTTAGTTTACAAAGCACTGAATGGTTTAGGACCAAAATAGTCTCATTAAGACAGTTGTGGAGTCCGCCTATTACTGTATCACTTAAAGAACATATGGAGGATTAAAAGGACTGATGTCTCCACAGAAAACCTTGTCCATGCATTTATCTTTAGTAGACTGGATACTGTAAGACTGTCCTTACATGTCTTGTTAAAGAATCAACTTCAAACTTCCGCTGTTCGTTTACAAAGCACTGATTGGTTTAGGGCACTGGTTTAGGGCCAAAATACATTCAGGAGCTTTTGGTTCGTTATGAACCAACCAGATCCCTCAGGTCATCAGGGTCAGGTCTACTTTCAGTTCCCATAGTCAGAACTAAACACAAAGAGACAGCTTTCAGTTTTTGTGCTCTTCACATGTGGAACAAACTCCCAGGGCTGATGAAAGTCTTAGCGGATTTTTTCTGTTTGCAGCCTTTTATCAAAACAACGGATAATAAACTTTTATTTCTTGCATTTTACAACTTTCCTTTCCCATTTTAGACTTTCCTAGTTTATTTGTTTTTTTCAATGTAATTTCTTTTATTTCACATATCATTTTGTTTTAAATAGACCTTTAAATGCTTCTTTTGCACCCCGCTTTTAGTGTTTCATGTAAAGCAAATAAAGTAAGTAAAAGTAAATCGTCTTGTACTTGAAATGTGCTATACAATTAAACTTGCCTTGACAGTTTGATCCAATTTTTTCTTATATTTGTGTCAAAACAAAGACAGTTTATGGCATCTTCCCAGTATTGTGGATTACTGACCAAGTGAGGAGAGATGACATTATTAATGTAATTCCAACAGGGTTTACGAGACCTAAACCCCAGCTCCGAATGTCACAGCAAATAATTGCTCAACTCCTCTGAGCATCAAAGGTCTCTAGACAGGGTGAAGAAGGCAATGAAGCTAATCTCAAGACATATTTAAATGTGTTAGTTTTTGATCACTTGAGGTAAAGAGTTGAAGAAGCTGCTGTTGGGTGTTACAGTCTCAGGGTGCCGCGAGCTGCGGCTATGGCAGCGACACCTCGTCAACTTTCTCCTGCGCCCTCCTGCAGCAACGTATTCATCCGGAGAAACAAGAACCTCAGCTTGTGCAGAATGTTTGTCTGTTACGTGCCAGTAAGAGAGTCTTGCTTCTTTCTATACATAGTATCAGACTGCTCTCCTACCCACTTGCCCTTTAGAGTGCATGTAATGATTTGTCAAATTACCAACATGTCCAAGTTGAAAATACGTTTGTGCATAAAGTCTGGCTAACAATAACAAAGGCTGACACACACATAAAAAAGGATCATGTTTGAGACTCTGCCTCCCTATAGGGTCATACTAAGTAGAGGTTAATGTTTATTTATCTGCTCCTTTCACTTGGCAGAATTTTATTACCCAACGCTCGATGAGATATTGTCACTGATCCTTTTTTAAGCAGCGAGGAGTCTTTCAAAATACTATCCACTGTATTTTGGCGCATGGCCTTCATTTAGGTCATTGTCTGAGTAACATTTCAAATAGGGTGGGCAGGAAAACAGCCAATCACATGCGTTCCCACACATACCGATGAGGCACCATCAGCTGATATGTGTGTTTCATACCATCCTTACTTAAAGTGTTTGTAGTATGTTTTATGATGACTCTTAGGAAGGCCACATGGCGAGATGTGTTTGTCTAATTATAAAGTGGTTTCATGTACAGTTTTGACCTTTTTGGCCTTCTCTGTGGAACTTGATGAAGGGGTTCCAGAAACTCTTCTATCTCTATAAACTGTGACGACTACAATTTTAGTGGTAAAATCGTGTTTCACTATCATTTGCTGGACTAAAATAGGACTGAAAGATGAACATAAAAAAGATGTCTACAAATATTTAAATGATCTAACAGGCGAAGTGGCAACTTATTCAACGGCAAAATCTAAATCATACCGATGAACCCTGAGTTAGTTATAAATTTAGCAAAAAGAGTAAAGAAATTTATGTTTGGCTAATTTTTTTCCCTTTAATTAACGCTAATTGTCATTGTATTATATATTGTTTGAAAGCCTGATCATTCACCTTTACAGTGAGGTATAACTAGAAAAGGTCACGCTACTGTAGAATGAGCAACACAGCTATTGAATGTGTCAGTAGTAAGTTCTAAATGTCCCTAACTTTCCTGCAAATCTGCAAATATTCTGATGTTCCCTGTTGCTTTCAGATCCAGTGCAGCCAGGTGTCCGTCAGTCACAGATGTACGACTGGCACCCAGTTCAGAGACAGGCATATCAGAATGAGCTTCTGGAACCAGTGGCGATCCCATATCTCCAGAATTTTGGACCTAACACCTTCCTCCAGGGTGACGATGTTCGCTCCCACAGGGCAAGAATCACCACTGTGTACCCAAAGAATTTGGGAGTGGAAAAGATGGAATGACCGGCTGTGATTTTAGACACCAACCCAGCTGAACATTTCTGGGATCAGGTTGGGCGTGCTGTTCATGCCAGAGTGACCAACGCAACCACGCAGGTTGACCTTCACTGACTCCTGGTTGACAAATGGGATGCCTTCCCACAGAAGAATAAATCTGACCAGACTGGTGACCAGCATGAAGAAGAGGTGCCAAGCTGTTCTGCCTACTTATAGATCTTCCAATAGTTTAGTTAAAACTGTGAGAGTGCAATCATCCAAACCACCAAACAACTCAAAACAAAAATGAATGCCAACAGGGGAATGCTGCATGGGATTGTGGCACATTACTGGGTGGCACTTCCAACATGTTCAGCTGTGTTGCTCATTCCACAGGGTGACCATCTGGTTGCACAACAACGTACAATACAACACCGATTGGAGTTATTAGAGATGCAAAAAAATGGACCCAACACATATTTCCCTGTGCTAAATTTATAGAATTGATCTGCTAAGAGTTGAAAGTTAGTGAGCATGTTGTCAGATACAGCATTCTTTCAAAGTTGACTGTATGTTCATTGTTATTTAGAAAATTATGAGTCAAAATCAGATTTTAAAGGAAGTACAACAGCTTGAGAACGGGACTAGGCAGATGGCCTCTCTCCCTGAACCGGGTTCTGCTGGAGGTTTTTCCTTCCTGTTAAAAAAAGAGTTTAATTTCCTCAGCAGTCTCAGTATGGGAGATTAGACTGAAGACAAGATTCAGTCTGTTGGTTTCCTTGGCTAGGCTGTTTTTTTTTATGAATTAGCTTATGAATACTGACTGACTGATGGCAAGAGACTCAAACTGATTGTCTGGGAAGTGCCCCAAGATTTATACGAATAAAGGTGAAAAGATATGAATCAAATTGAACAGCAAATTGAACAGCATTCTCTGACACTCCTCTGGCTCACGTGATATACATAATGTGGGTAGAAGGCAGGTTAGATGTGCCTTTAACTACTAAAAATAATTGCTGTGAGGGCTCCTGCTTGTGTAGCACGTCATGAATGCAGCCGCTATCCTGACAAACGCTGTTGTTTCAAAGGTCATTGTGACACAAGTGGCATTTGTCTTTTAATACTCTGTTTAAATATAAATATGTATGAATTTGACAGCTTTAATTTCACCATTATACGCTGAAACAGGCCATAGCCCACTGGGGTCTTGGAAACTCATCAGGGCAGCTAAAAAGGCTTTTTACAGAAAAATCGCAGCTCTCGGCATTCACTGCTTTTGAGGCTTTACAGTTCCTTTTTTCAGAAATCCCCCCTTGCTGTTCTGGGCACATGCAGTCTCATGGGTGGCAGCAAGAACAGCGGCGTGTTCCTAACCAGTCAGCACTTGAGCGCACCTGTACTGCTTGAAATGGTAAGTACTGGAGGGATTAGGCTGTGTTTGGATCTTGACAGGCCCAGCGGGATAAGTATCTGGTTACGGCACGCGCGGCGGGCTGAAAAAAAGAGGGGAATAGGAATCTAAATCAGGAGTCAGTAATCCTTTGTTGTTTGGTGAGAAAGAGGGAGACCGTGATATGTGTTGCAGAGGGGGGCATCTTTGGAAGCTCAGATTAAGAAGCTCAGAGTCTGAACCGGAGTCGGGGTCGGCTCTCAGCTGATGATTTAAAGTGACCGATAATCAAGCTAAAAAAAGACTTTGGTTTTCTACTACAGAGATTTGCAAGAATCAAAGTTCAGTTAGTAATCTTGCTGAATTGGTGGCAGATTATCTGTCCAGTCAGGGTTCTCAGATTCACTTAGTCTTTGAGCACAGCTGCATTTTTTCTGTAGTTTAATTCAAATGGAAATTTTCATGGGTGTCACAGTGAGATACTTAAAATTATTTAAGATGTTTATATCATCCATGGACTGTTATTACAATCAGCTTTCAGATAACTGAACTGAAATATATGGATGCAAAATTTTCCTTCCCATATGATTTCATTGTGCAAAAACTTTTAAAATAAATTTCTTTGCAGAAAGTATCAGTATCAGCTGATTCAGCCATGTGTCTTCTTTCATTAATGAACCAATATTTTTTTTATCAAAATCTAAAAGAACAAAAGGTCATTCGGTAACTTTCATTTAATTGAAGTCATGGGATCAAGTATTAGATGAATTACCAAAAAACAAGTTAAACCCGCGTCTTTGCACAGATCCCAGCACATTGGGCAACCCGGCTGATTGTAAATTGAGCCATTTGTTGTTGAAAAAGAGCCCATCTGTCATCCAGCCCAGCATATGCTGCATGGCCCTCATGGTTCCCATTCCTCCGGGTTCTTAAGTTGCTGCAGCCTTTCTTTTATGAGACCACAGAAATGGTCCTTATTCATTATCTCTGACTGAATACGTGTTAGATATAATGATTTTATACTCAGTCGTTACATTTTTGACAGCTTTTTTGAGGAAACAGTTGCTATAAAATAATGATGTCAGAGTGCTGAAGGATTTTACATTTAATCTATTTTTTCCCTTCTTGAAAGGTGACCGCTCTCCTTGGTTTTGAGAGTGATGACTGAGCAATAAACTAAATCAGCCTCTTAAATCACACAAAATATCTAAAATTCATAGTCTATTCCCAGCCTAACATTAAACGTTATTATATGCAATAACTATGACCTGAACTGTAACACGTGCAAACCTGTGAAAAGTATGAATAATGTGAATAATTTGAACAGAATTGTTCCTGTAACGACAAATGCGTCTTCAATAGAGCTCAACGTCTCTTGTTCACTCGGGGGGCAAAGATTTAAAATTGTGCCGACTGTGCATTTTTGCACATAAACACTTTACATTCCTATATTTTCCAGTGACCTGTGTCATCCAAAATTAAAAGGCTCCCAGTACAGCTGTGAATAAATTGTCCCATGGGAGGGTTCAAAGCTCTTTATAAACAAAGCAGCAGCTGTCCGGGATACAGTGAGGGCATGAGGGCTCAGATGGGAGCGGGTGCAATGCTCGGCTGGCTGAGTTTTGTTTGAGGATTGGGTTACACTGGAACCATGGAAAAGGAGGGCAGGGGTTAAAAGGTGCGCATACATGTTCCTAATTTTTAACACAACTGCACAATTAAGGTGGGTTTCATGCTGGTTTTTGTTAGTGGTCAGTAAAAAAAGAAGACAGTGAACCACCTCCTCCTGCTCAGCTCAGGTTTGGCAAGGTTATGATTAATTAATTTCCTGGATTCCTCACTGCTTAAACAATTAAAGATCGAGGACATCAAGCAGGCGGACTAACTTAATGTAACCTTTACTCAGCATGCGAAGGACAATGCAGTGTCACACATTCTCACAGTCAGATAACCTGGACTGCTTCTAGCCTGCAGCCCTGATAGACATGAGTAGGTGATGGCTTCCAAATGGATAAATCTTCCCTTGGTTTTGATCATTTACCCTCAAGGTAATAGATTTTTAGGTTGCACTTTATATAAGCACTATTATGTGATATATGTCACACAAATATCGTCATCAGTAATACTTTTCAGTGATAAATTTGCACCCATTTAACACTTTTACTGAACTTTGCTCCAAAAAGAAAAACATTGTTATTAAAAACCATTCTTCTGATAAGTAACTCCATCTTAATGTTTGGCATGTGTCTGAAATCAAGACCATTTCATAATCAAAAGAAGGGTGTTGCTCAAAAACACCTGATTCAGAAGAGTTTCCTTCCACAGAGAGCATGCAGACAATGTTCAATGCTTTAAAGCCTTATTTCAACCTCAAATTGGGCTTTTCTGTCCCACAAAACCCCCCCCACTACATCTGAAAGATCTGCTTTATTTTCCAGACTTTCATCTGTCCACTTGAGACCCATTATGTTTAAGTTGAACGATAATTACCGCAGCTATATCAGCAAATCAAATACTTGTGTTAGTAAGATCACAATGAATATAATCTTTATTTAAAAAAAAACTGTAATGTAAGTAAGCAACCCAAAATCCACTAAATAGCAGAAAAAACTGTGAGAGAAAACTGAAAATGAAGAAACTTCTTCACCCTTCAACCCATTTATATTGCTCATGTGGTTGAGACACGGAGAGACATGCGGTGCGACTTGCCCAGCATGTGCAAAGACAAACTGTGTGATGTAATCAGTGAACCCATCTTGATATGATTTATGCCCACAGATGCTTTCTATGTGGCTTGATCACAGGAATAGCAATACAGTAAAAGGCATAATGTTGTACATTAGACAGACTGATATAAATCTGTATTCTAATTAACACAAATGTAGAAACATGAATTTCAACAGATAAATTTAGGATGACAATGACCAATAATGTCCTGCAACATAAAAATTTGCTTGTAGGAAGAAAGACGAGGTCTATGTGATGACCTCACTGCTGCTCCTGAAAAGAGAAACGGTGGACTCCAGAAGGCCAAGTCAAAGGCAGGATATTCCCAGAATGCATTTCACAGGGGTCAGTATGCTAATTTTAGCACCACAGCCAATGGCAGTTACGAAGTTGTGGTCCAGATCCAGGAGGGGCTGGCTCAGATTACACAGCGGGGACACGAACACTACGTGCGGCAGTAAAACAGAGCGCACAGTGAACTTGACCGAGCTTCTACGCCCCACAAATCTGACATGTTTGCAAAGTCTTTGTCATTCTACCAGCTTTAGACACTAAATGTATCGATAACGTGACAGCATTACATGGCAGAGGGTCAAGCCTTCTATAGGAGCTGCTGTCAGGTTAGTTGATGTCCTGCATCATTGCTTAAGGAGCAGTTGTAAATCTATCATCTCCACCCAACACTAAGATGTAAAGGCAGGCCATGACCATCCTTGGGCACAGTGTACAGTGTCTGAAATGACCCACAGGAATGCATACATCACCTTTCTGTCCCACGGCAGCTCCAAACCCAGTAATACGGCAAACAAGCACATTGAAGTGCATGTTGGGCTGCTGGTTGTGGCTTTTATCCATACATATAAAAACCAATGCAAGTTCCACTTAATGGCTTACTTCTCATACTGTACAACTCACACCCTTGATATTTATGTAACACACTACAATCAGTTCCTGGGTGCCTGAGGCTCAGAATATGCCGTTCCCTCCTGTCAAGTCGGGCCTACTGGTTAAGTAATGTAATTAATAACCATGAGTTGGCACAGGGGAAGTTCTACCCTAAGTGTGCGTTTTCATTTTGGCAGATGCCTGTGTGGACCCTGCAGAAGCCAAAGGAGTACACATATCATTCAACGGATGAGCCCTTCAGGGCCTGAAGGGGATGGTGCAAACCCTGCAAACACTGTACCACGCCCTGGTATCACATATGCGCGTGATTATGAACACTTAGCACAACTGCGACATTCAGCAAAGCTCGGCAGTGGTGCAGCAGTTTTAGCGGGGGTTCAGCCGCGCACAGGCGGATCGACAGAATCCAGCCGGGAAAGATGAGCAGAGCAGTCTATACTATAGTCTGAACTGAGAATGGAGACGAAAGTTTGCAAGTAGGCGGCATGCTGTGCGTGTTAGCGCTGGTGTCAGGTGTTGCAGATTCCCACACAGATTTGCTCTGTTGTTCAGGGTTCTTAAAAACTTCCTGTCAATAACTGCATCCACACCATTGATGGTAGTCACCATGAACTAACTGAACTCTACAGACTACTGCTTGAACATTTTAATTCATTGCAGCAGATCTACAATTCACTACATAAATAAAAAACAAGGTTAGTCTACAAAGATACAAAACTGTGTTTCCATAATTTGAACGCTATGAAAGAGATTCATTGTACATGTTGGGTCACAACGTTATAACCTTTACTTCAGAGCTAGCTTACTGTACCTTATTCTTAGGCATAGAAAACTTAAAAAAATCTGCCTGATAGTTTTTTTGCCAACATATATTTAAGGTATTCCTATTTAATAAATTTGAGTTTATTTCTATTTGTTTTGCAGTCACAATGTGAAGAGGAATTTAAAAAGAGGAAGGGCTCCAAACCCACTGAAAGGATAGTCAGTATCACTACAACATTAATATATACTTGGCTGCGAAGAACAGTTATTTAAGTGTTCTCTTAATTATTTTGTCTATTGATCAAGTAATGGGTTAGTAAAATACCTTAATGCCATATTGAGGAGAGGTAACTCTCCAAATGAGAAAAACTGCAGGATTTCATAATATCAACCTCTCATTGGTCCTCCGTCCCCCAGCATTTAAAACCATTTTAAAGGGAAAATTTTTCTCTTGAATTAGAAATAAAATGAAATCTTTTCAATTTTTTTTAATTTGTTTTTATTTAGCTTTTATTCTGGCTGGATGATTTGCCAAAGGAAGTATTAATTCTTTACTAATATGATATTGATAATTGTATGTGGTGCAAAATATTTGTTATGTATCGAATATCCAACCTTTGTAAACATCTATTATTAACCTTTAGTCATGCAGGCAGCCCTGTGGGGACATGCAGTCTCTCTTGTATGTCTCAGTTTACAGTTTTTTAAGTGCGCCCAAATTTTATAGATTTTTCTCCTTGATCTGTCTGAAAATCTTCGATACGGCTCTAAATTGGTTGTTCTCTCTGTGGCACTTTGTATGTGTTTTAAATATTGTTCTTATTTTAAAATGCTCTTGTCTGATATATTTTAAGTTTGTGTGAATCATTTTGTTTTTTTTTCTGAAGTGTGCTACTGTATATAAATAAAAGAGCTTGATCTTGCTTTTTCTACAGAGCCATCAAAGTGCAAGTACTTCACACAACCAGGCCAGCACAGTTATTGCTGTCAGTGTGAAACTTCAACCATTGAGCAGAACATATCTATACCCATTAATTAAAGCATGAAGTAAAGTTATTTGTTACGATTAACTTAATGCCGTTACTCAAAAGAAATTATCCTAATAGATACAACTATCCAATATGCACCAGTGTTACGGCACCGTCATGGATTCTGAGACAGTGATACCTCCCACTTGGTGTTGTTTTCTGTCAGGCAGCGTTCATGTGACATGAGGGGAAATGCAACCCATGAATATTTGTTTAAGCCATAACCATGTTCTATTCTACAGGCATTCAGCAGACACATTTATCCAAAGCATCTTACAACCGAGTACACCAGTGATGCCAACACGGGAGGCAAGGACACGACAGCAGTGGACTGGGGGGGAGCAGCATGTGCATGTACATATTAGTATTAAGTGTCATGAAACATGTAGCTATACCTAAAAAAGTATGTTAATTCTACCCACATACTGTCGTATTTATCATTTGAAATACCCTGGCCGAATTTTGGATCTTTTTTGGGGCCAATTTTGAGATAATGAGTAATAAGGGAAAACGTTTTTTTTTTCCCCACTCATGGTTAGTGCTTGAGTGAAAGTTAAAGTGGGTAGTCTAACGCATGGTTGGTCAGATAATAAATGGCTTCACTCTACCACAAACCATGAATGAAAGATAAGTTTTTAAATTCATTCTCTCTGTAAAATAGTAACACTCCCCCATTAAAGTCTGCCAGGATATTCAAACTTATGAGCACAACTGTAACTGTAAATCAAGTCCAAACTCAAAACTAAAATGAAAAAGAAAAATTGTAACATATCTTACTGTGGACCTATGTGCGTAACAGTAGGTTATGAGATCAGGTCACAATGAGTCAAATGAACTGTGAATTTTCTCAAATGCTAGTTTTACTGCACGCTGTAACCACACAACCAGACCGATTGACCATTTGCCACAACTACCAAGATTAAAATCATGAGACATGTGTGATGTGAATAAAATAAAATCTTGGTGTGGTCCTTTAAAAAAATAAAAAAAGATTAAAGGTAGAATTTAAGTGAGCTGAGGGACCCCCATGCCTCATAAATAAAACATCAGGAAAGGTCAATTAAATATGTCACATCTAGTCTGTCTAATACTTTTTTGTTGTGCTTTGAGGTTTGGGCAAACAAATCAAACATAAAAAACTCAACTGGAGTAATCGATAATAATTAATAAAGCCATTACCAACTAACACATCTAAACATACCGTAAAGGTCTAACATGTAGGTCACAGTGTTACATCATGCTCCCAGCGGCTATATGCGTCTATCTGGGCGTGAATGGAGCACATTGAATCAAACCGGCTCCTCAGGAGATGAGAACCAACAGGATTGACCTGATAAACATATCTGGTTTATGGAGACCTGGAATTAGCTCATGTTATATCATTCAATTAAATCTTAGATAATGGAAAGTGAAATGGATATGCTGATGTGTGTTGCCATAGTGACTGCCATTCTCACAATAAAGGAGATCACAGGCAGATGGCACCAAGTTTCCACTGCAGCACTGCCTCAAGTCTGTCCTCTAGCTGTTTAGATTGCAATGACAGTTTCTTACACATAGTAGTCACTAATAATAATAATAAATAATAATCATATTACTATTCTGCTGACTGTGAAGACTTTCCTTCCTCTTTAGCCTTAAGAGTCTGTGGCTACCTGACTTAAGGGTCTTTTCCTTTGAGTTCATAAAACATATCTCCTCCTTCATTTGACAGCACAATTAATAACTAAAGAAAGAGAAGCATTTAACCAAACCATTTTATTAATTATTTAAAAAGATGAGCAAGTGAATATACAGAGTGATATAAAAACAAAATGTAAAAGAATATAATTAATGACATGAAATACTAGCTCTTAAAACTGTCCAGCACACAGAATAAGCTGCTTTATCAAGCCAGAGAGTCGAGGGAAGACATATTATTGTCGGTTGATTAGCAGTCGGGTGCTGGGTCACAGGTCCCTTCCCCCTGGTCACCGGTGTCAATGCTGACAGAGTTGTCAGTCTCAGCTACGTGGTCACCATTTGTGCTGGGGTCACCGTGGTCACCGTGGTCAGCAAGGTCACTGTGGCGATTGTTGTCATGATTCAGCTGTGCATATTCCACTGACACCTGTGGAAACAGAAGGGTTATGATAGAAGACAAACAAAAATATCAACATATTTATGAGTCATGCATGCATCAAACAGCATATTGTTTCTTAAAATCAGACAAAGTGACTGAAAACATGATGTAAACTCATTTGACCTGAACAGAAACGATCAGTTTGTTGAAGGTGCACGGTAAGATTAAATAAAGTCTATCCTCACCTATAAACGCTCATTTTTTTCAACTGTGTTTTCTAATCATTTCTTGCAGCATCACTGTTGCTTCTCTTTAATCTCCTAATTCATTCTCCTCCACATTCAATGAAATTCCTGGTTTAAACACAATTTTTGCGGGATTCCTCTGTGCTGGCCCCGTGTACTCCCTTTTTTCCAGTGGCAGTGACTCTAAACAGGACCATGGCTTTATGTAGCTAGTGGAAAAAAGGTAGGATAAAAGGATTTGTAAACATGTAATAAATTGCCATCCAGATGTGAATAAATTATACACTATAAAAACGATGTTGTTAAAAAAATTCCAGTCAAATTTATTCCTACCCTTCCAGTAAAGAAGAAAAAACTGAAATAAAGCTGAACTTGACAAAAGTAATAATAAATATAAAAATTTCATGAAAATCCTGACGTTGGTTTTGAATTGTGGTTCAACAGAAATGTTTTTTAAAAACAAGCAAAAGATACGATAAACTAATGTAAGTTATATCAGTCATAAGCGAATAAATTATGAAACAATCCTTCCGGTGATCACTACGAACAAGGTGTATTCTGAAACTCTCCATCAGACTTCTGTACCTGTTGGCAGGCATTTTGGCCCAGTGCTCATCAGCAAAATGCTGTCTTTGCTCCAGAACCATTTAAAAAAATGTAATTAATTAAAAAAATATATCTTTTTACGTAATAAATAATTTAGCAAATTTCTATTCATTGTGCCCCTTTTCAGTCTCAAGTTATTTGAATTACTATTAAGAATTTTACCCTTATTTTAATGGAAAGGTATGAATATATATTTTTTTATGACTGTATATTAACTTGCACCTAAAAATTTATATCAGATTACCTCACAGCATCTCAAGCTAAACATAAATGGACAAATGAAAAGGGCTTCCAAGATGGCCCTAGGTTCTCACAGAACTAGAAACATTATGAATAAAGAATCAACCAAAATCTCCAAAAGAAGAACTAGAAGAAGCTCAGAAAATATGTCTTCCAAGGAATGATGGGTGGAGATTTAAAAGTGTCTTTCTCTTTTTTAAGGATAGTGAAGAAAAACACTTTAACTTCCTGTCTCAGTCATTCTTTTCCTTTTATAGACAGAGGAGCCCAAACTTTTGCATATCATGGTATCAGTGCAATCGCCTCCAGAGATCCAGATCTTTTAAAAAAAAAAATCTTGTAATTCAGGGACTGGTGTGGCAATGTTATCATGAGGTCCAACCCAAATAATCCTACCAGCACCATAATAAAAGACATGATCAGGTCACCATGGACTAATATAAAAAGTAAGATAATTAACATAATATTACTTTAAACATAACTTTATAACTTTTAGCTAACTATCTATAAATAACCCTGACTTACAGGGTGTCAGGTCATGTTACCGTGTTTGTCCATGAGACGTCTCCCTGAGTAAAAACTCCTTAGATTTATGAGTGTGGGGGAGTAATTTTGCTGTGTGCACACACTGTGTACATGGTGTGTATGTAATGCTACTTACACCATCAGCCTGCTCTGGAACACCTGCGAAAACAAAAGGAGAGGGGGAGCTCAGGAAACAAATGGAGCCCGGGGATTAAAGTGGGGCTTGTGCAGACATCTGCACTCCCACTAAAACGTCATTGTTCCCAGGAAAAAGAGATCTTGTCATGATGCACAGTGTGTACCAGTGCGAACATGCTAATATAGTTTTCACTAACAGAGTCTTAAAGTGTACCAAAAAGAGTGTTTTCCTTCATTTCTGTTGGATTATTTTGTGACACCAGCACAGCCAACCAGGTCTTAGACTAAACAATGGACAACAGTTCGCCCTGGACTATGAAACAATCAAACAGTTGCTGACTTCGTCATAACGGAAGCACACACTGTTGTTATAACAGGAAGCTCTCTTTGACGAAAGCAGGAAGTGGACACCTGGAGACTGTGCCTTCTGTTTTAATGGGATATTCTTTCACTAACAATGCAAATGTTTACAGTTAGAGATGATCTTGTTTCCTGCTTTTTTCCTTTTTTTTTTTTTCCAAATACCAGTGACCTTATTTCTTTCACCATGTAACTTAAAAGGAATTTGAATTAAGAGCGGGATCTTGGTCATACCTTGTTGGGAGTTGCGTACTTCGCTGTATACAGTGTCGGTGCCCTTTTTCACTGGAGCTAGCGCAGAACAAATAAGTCATTAAAACAGTGTTTTTAACGTCAA
Organism: Craterocephalus amniculus; assembly: GCA_036024015.1. Taxonomy (NCBI): domain Eukaryota; kingdom Metazoa; phylum Chordata; class Actinopteri; order Atheriniformes; family Atherinidae; genus Craterocephalus; species Craterocephalus amniculus. Next base: position 15,851 of record JAVQJG010008913.1, read on the forward strand.
ATGATGCATTGTGTTAAAATGTGAAAACCTATAGGCAGCCTTACCTCTGTTGGGATCTGCCTCTCTGACCTGCACCTCTGTGTACTGAGGTTCTGACTTTTCAGGTATGATGTCACTATTCTGGTCATCAGACTCTGCAGCACAATGCAATTAAAATTCATTGTATTTCTCACAGTTAAAGAAAATGATGTAGATTAAAAAAATAAATAAACAATTATTGGGGAAATCTCTTAATATTTGTATAACTTATTTCTCAAATTTCGTGCCTGATGTATTAATGGCTTCAGTTTATGTCCAAATTAAGGAACCACTACTTATATAAAATATCCTCAGCAATGTTAGTATCAACTGTCCTGCTGTTGAAAACATTGCATAAAGAATTATCTGAAAATACAGTTATAGATATATTTCCCTTAGTGCAGTAACATAACTTGTCTGTTCTACAGCATGTGTGCATTGATACTAAGAGAATTGTTGTTAACACTCCTGAAGACAGTCACAAACCTCTGAATAGTCAGGTCAACTTTTGTTATTGTTCTAAGATGTTAAAGACACAACAGATAGGTGAGGAGACGACCAACATAATAGCGATTGTTAAAGAGGCGCTAACAACGTGCATTCTTCTTCATAAGCGGCACAGACCGGTTGAGAGGTACAGCAATGGAGTATGAAATGCCCCAATGAAAACAAACTTTTTTCCTTCTTGCAGCCTCAACAACAAGAACAAATTTGTCTTGAAGGGTCTGAAGGGTATGAAATGTAGGACTGAGCTTGAGAAAAATGCAACCCCCGGATTCCATAAAGCTCACGGTATCATATACACTGCACCTTAAAGTGGAAGCTGAACTCAAGTGTGGAGTCCTGTCAAGGATTGAGTGGAGTGATTGGGTGGAGCCCATTGTCCCTGTGATCAATAAAACCAAAGCTGTGCTTTTATGTGGGGACTTTACAGTCTGTGTCAACCCCGTACTGTGTATAGTGCAGTATCCTCTGCCATGCATTGAGGACATCTTTGCTTCATTGTCAGGAGAAAAGTTCTCAAAGATTGATAAAGCGCATGCCTAGAAATTGAGTTTAAAGAGTCAAGCAGGAAATTTCTTACATCCATATTTTTTTTCAGGAGGAAGTTGCGTACTGTGGACATGTCATTGACAAACATTGTCCTCACAAGTCACATGAAAAAGTGGAAGCAGTAATTCAGGCACCAAAACCAGACAATCTGTTGCATCTTAAGTCTTTTGGGCCTTGTCAACTACTATCATAAGTTTCTCTCAAATTTTTCCCCACTGCTGCGCCCACTAAATGTTCTGCAGCAAAATGGTACAGAGTGGGTGTGGACCATAGAATGTGACAGAGCCTTCAGCGAGACAAAAAGACTGATAACAGCTGACTAAATATTCCCCCATTATGGCCCATTAGGCTGGCATGTGATGCTAGTCCCTATGGGATTGGTTAAGTTTTGTCACATATCATGCAGGATGGATCAGAATGGCCCGTATGCTTCAAGATCACTGACAAGTGCAGAGTATAACTATGCACAGACTGACCGTGCAGTTTGGTATGGAGTGTCAAGAAATTCCACCATTATCTCAATGGACAACATTTCACTCTTATGACAGACCACCAACCCCTGGTGTCGATCTTCAACCCTCACAAGGGAATAGTAATGATCTTACAACGTTTGGTGCTGTTCCTGGGGGCCCATTCATATGACACTGAAGACAGAGGGACTAAATATGACTGCAATGCTGATGGGTTCTCACACCTACCACTGTCATCAGCAGAAGAAGAGAAGTTTCCATCCTTTGATTCAGTGGCAGTTTGTCACAGCACACAGGTAATCAGCTACCCGTGGGAAATGCTGAAATCCAAAAATAAACCCAGCTCGACCCCACCTTGTCTAAAGTCTATGAGATTACAATGCAAGGATGGCAAATGATGAAGTACTGGGTTCCTCCATGGTCGGAATAAACCACCACAGGCACCTCTTCACCCATAAGAGTAGACATCTGCCCCCTGACAAAGAGTGCATATGAACTTTGCAGGGCCATTTATAAACTCTGTGTTTCTCATTGCAGTTGACGACCAATCGAAATGGACAGAAGAAATAATTATAAAGATGACCAGCTCATAAATGACCATAGCTGCTCTTTGGCCCGTTTTGTCTGACAATGGGTTACCTGAACAGACAATGGACCCCAATTCAGATCTGAGGAGTTCAACCTGTTCATGAAGAGAAATGGCATCAAGCATCTAAAATCAGCACCCCACTATCCAGCAACAAATGGATTAGCTGAGAGGTTTGTTAAAACTTTCAAAAAGTCTATCAAATCCATGGACAAGGAGGACAGGTCCTTGCAGCACAAAGTTAACTCTGTCCACGCAACAACAAACCAGACACCTGCTATGCTGTTCTTGAACCGAAACCTTTTGTCTTCCATTGATTTGCTGAAACCAAATCTCCAAATGAATATACAAAACAAGCAGCTCAGCCACTTGCCAAAAAAAGTTGTGAGAGACTTTGATGTTGGACAGAGAATCCAGGAACAAAACTACAGAGGAGACAAGTGGACACCCAGCAAAATTGCCTCAAGAATGTTACCTCTAGTGTACACCATTGATGTTGGAGAGGAAGGTACCTGGAGGCATCATGTGGACCAAAATTTGGATGTGGAATGTGCACATTGATACTATGAGAGTTGATGTTAGCAAGGTCCTGAATACAACCTGGAAACCTCTGAGTCCACCTCATCATGGTGTTAATTTGTTAAAGACACAACAGGTGAAATGTTCTATCAATTTGGCAGCATTTCACTTTTAGCCTTGAACTTAAGACTACCTACCAGAGCCTGATACATGTTCACTCCAAACACTTTTTCCCATAATGCCTGGGGTGACTACAAAGAGAGCAGAAAAACAGCAGGAGTCTTAGTCACTGAATCAGTGAAATCCACAGCATCGCTTTCATATATAAGCTGCTTTACCATTGGCAGCCTCGTTGACTTCTGCCAGAGTGAGGCTCAGCCGCTCTGTTTTTGTGCTGGCTGACTTCCTGTAATGACATCGGGACAGAACACATTTAACAAGAGGTCTTATGGATGCCATACAGCAGAAGCTGACATAACTTCCCTGTTAAAATGCAAATTTTGACAGTAACACAAGCAATGTTCCTTACACCGACAACTTGGCTGTTCTCTTCCTCTTAAACTGAAGGAGACGCATTTTGAAGGCAATAACAAGGATCAAGGCCAGTATGAGTATGATGCAGAAGGCTGCGATGAGACCTTTTTTCCACCCAGCCAGTTTCACTGTAGAATACATTTGAATTAAATATATAGACACATCCACTCATTATAACATTATACTATCTTTCTAAAGCCCAGACATATAAAATATACTCAGAAAACATCAAGTATTTCTGTCTAAGATAGTTTAACATTCAGTACTACAAATAACTATGAAATCCTTTTATAATTAATTTTTTATTTTAAAATGTAAGAGTTTAGGTAATTATATTGTTATAAAACATGGTTGTTATTGTTACATGAGCAAAGTCTAACACATTAACATGCAAATATTTTCATCCTACATGAATTTCCTTTTAGCAAAGTTATCAACAAATAGAAAACACACACCTCCAAATGTGATTTTGGGGCTACATTTAGTTTCCTTGGCCAGGTTTGTGCTCTCACAGTAGTATATCCCCCTGTGCTCTCCTCTGACGTCGTGTATTATGAAATATTCTTCCCGTTTATCGCTCACCACAGAAGCGAGAGGCCCCACTGTCTCTGTGTGGTACCAGGTGAAGTTAATGGGTGTGCTGCCACTCTGAACAGAGCAGATCAAACTCACACTCTGTCCCTCAGAGATTTCTCCAGGACTGGGACTGATGGTCAACACTGGTTTTGATACAGCTTCTACAAAAAAAAAAAAAAAAAAAAAGGCATAAGAAACAAGCATGTTTTAAATGTGCTTGGCTGATTTTCATGACACCTGCATTCAACAAACCTATGATTTTGGTTGAGTACAGCAGTTGCTGTCCTGATCCTATCATGGAAGGCTTGCGTAGACCATTTTTTGCGTGGCATTGAAAGTTGTTTAGGTCAGAGCTCTTGAAGATAGCTGGAAGGTTGAAGATAGCCTGTTCCCCCATCATGCTCACAACCCTAAACTCGGGTTTTTTGTTAGGAATGTACAGGGTGTATGTGATGGGCAGAGTGCCTCTGCTGCTGCGACAGAGCAACTGGAAGTCCTTTCCCAAAAACAGCGTGCCCCCCACTACACTCATCACAGGCTTTGAAACAGGAACTGGGTGAAAAGAAAAAGACAAACACATAGAGGATGTTTTTTATACAGTCTAAGCTATACTGCCAGCATTAAGCTAAATCCTAACATGCTAAAAAAACACATAACACCGTTGTTTAGCAGGTAAAACAAAGTACAGCTGAGGCTAATGGAAGTGGAACATCCAATTAATTATGATTTCATACACTATGTAACTTACCCTTGACTCTGACAATAGATTTTGGGCTCTTCTTAACAAGACTGTGTCTCAGAGAAGAGGTTTCGGCTTTGCAGGTGTATTTGCCAGTTTCTTCAAGGTTCACTGATTTTATACATGCCTCTGCATTGGTACGTAGGACGTTATCTTTGTAGTTAGAGTACCTTATGATGTCATCCTGGATAATCAGCGTGGTATTATCTTTGTAGAATGAGAATTTCATGGTTTCATTGTCGATCGTCTCAGGAACGTAAATGGAAACAGAGCAGGTCAGTTTGAAATGGTCTCCTTCGAAGATTTCCATGGGCTCCACAGTCAGCTGTGGCTTTGAAAATAGTTCTGTTTGGGTTAGACAGCAAAATTTAAGCAATATCCATTCACTATATGGTATATATGTTTGTTTTAAATTATTAGAATACTTTATATTAAAGATTATATCTGATGTGTTTTTGGGCATTTCATAAGAATGAGGACTTGCCTTTGACAGTGACGGTTACATAGTTTTCTTTCTGGACATTTCCCCACTCTGCCTTGCAAATAAACTCCCCAGAGTCTCCTTCCTGAACGGTAGTTCTATGAGTGAGGGCTGTGGATCGAGACTGCTTGAGAACCCTTTTGTCTTTAATAAGGAATACGTCAATATTCTTCAATGGAATATCCACCACTTTACAGAAAATTTCCACCACATCACCCTCATAGACAAGGTGGGAAGGCAGCACATTCATGACTGGCCGAATGTTGAGTACTGTAAGAAAATTAGAACAGTCAGGCACACTCTTCCTCATAAAATGTGGTCTTGCCCTAATGACATACTAGTAACTGATGTAATCACCTTTGACAATCACTTCAGTCTCTTTGCTGCGGTTAGAACGAATAGTGCCAGAAATCAAACTGATCTCATATTCACAGGACAGAAAACAGTTTCCAATGTGTCTTAGCTTTAGAATGACCTCTGAATAATTCCTATCTGTTTCGAGCTGCTTAATCCTCTCAGGCTCTCCATTCTGAAACCTCTGGTAAAACGTGACTTTAAGTGGTCCTTTCTCCTCTGGGGCACTGCAAGTGGCTGTGAACTCCTCGCTCTCATAAGGTGATACATTACTCAGATCGAGCCTTGGGGTCTGGAGGCCTGAGGACAGAGAGGGTCCAAGTGACAGTGAGACGCACAGTTCTTACTCTACAAATTAAGAATTCCATTAATGATGATTTGGTGTTAACTTCTCAACAAAAAAGTTTTAGCAAGGAAAATTTAATATTCTTTAAATGTATATGAATATTGTCACAAAAAGGTATGGATATTCTGGTATTTTGTATGATGTCAGAATATACCTAAAATACACACAATAACCTTTACAGATGTTGTTAATAAATAGATAAGACTCATGGCTGAATGATTATAGACATATAGACATCATCATCATTCAACTTTTTAGCATGCTCTGCATACAGTAAATATGTGTGTATACAGAATATATATATATATATATATATATTACTCTTCAACAGGAAAAACTGTTGCAAATAGTCATCTGTACCTGTGATGTGCAGTTTCTGAATGATGCTGGACTTGCTCTTGCCCTTTACTGTGACTCGGCATTCATAATTTCCTGAGTCTGCTGCCCTTGCTGGGTTGAGCTCATACACCACGGAGTCTTCTGTGGTGTCATTGGATTGGATTGGAACATCGTTCCGAGTAAGCTGGAAATGGTGGGCCAGATGAGAGATGTTGCTGAGACTGACACTGATGTGGCAGCGTATGGACACCTGTGTCCCACTCCGAACTGTGCTTCTGGGTAGGATTGTAAGGCCGACGGTATCTATAATGAATGCTGCAGTTTCCAATGCCATGCAGAGACACAGAGACATGGATGCAAAATAGAAAGAAATTATACAACCAACATCACGGACTGGGCTAGTTATACATTACAAGTCAGGTCAGGACTAGAGGAAGACAGGCCCTCAAGCTTGTGTACAGCAAGCAGGAGCCAGTGAAGGAAGGAAAACGCCTCAACAAATAGTGTCTGACCTTCTACTTCCCCTGGGAGAGCTATGTGGATTTATCTCAGCTCCCGTTTTCCCTCAGTAATAACAACACAGTTTAGCCAGAAACAATCAGTCTGTCTACTTAAAGCTAGTTTGAGCCTTGTGTTCTGTGATGTAGTGACTGAGTCCATGTGCATTACAGCTGGTGGAAACATATAGCTGTTCTATGATGAGAATGAAAGCACCCTTGACTTCGGCATCATGTTTAAGCTCAGAAAAAGGGAAGCAAATAAAACAAGAAGAAAAAATCCTAAAGATTTAGATCTTTTACTTGTTTCTACGTCTAATAGTGCTAAACAACAGATCAATAGATCATACTGCAGTCCCGTTTTTTAATAGAAGAATTTTTTGTATTTATACTGTTTTGTATTTCTTTACTAAAATACTTTTTAAAATAAAATAAGAATTATTGAAATAATTCATACTATTTTGTCCCAGTTTCTGTTTTAATGAGCAACGATGCCCACCAGGATGAGTAGGGGGTATGCGAAATATAGCTGGCTGCTGCTTGAAAGCTACAGCAATCTCATTTCTCACAATAGCTGCTTCATAGTTATTATTTTTTTTAATTTATTGATTATTGTGATAAGTTGTGCATAAACAAATTATCAAAACAAAACAAAACAGGTTAAGAGAACGTGTGACATTGTGCTAACATAAAGTGGAGAGATAGTAACTCAAAACAGACAGGCAATCTTGAGATGGCCAAAGTAAATTAGAAGGAAAATAAAGGCGCATCAACAAGAAAACAAGAAATAAATATATAAATAACATAAATTTAAAAAAAAAGAACGAAAGAAAGATAATAATTGAATAAAATATCGTTAAGGTATGATGACCACAAAGCAGTGGCAATGGTTGCAACAACAACATATAACAGTAATAATGATGACAATAATAGTAATAATAATAACAATAATTTACAAAAATAGCTGTTTCATAATAATGTGATTGTTAACAGTGTTTTGGGTGACACATTGGACAAAATTGCACCCTTAACCCAAGCATTACTTTGTTTTCGGAAAGCAGTTTGGATGAGCTTAGTCTGATGCTCAGAATAAGGTTCCTCAGACAATGACCACAGTACATTACATTTCTATGGCTTCTTATTTGCAACATGGCTAAGCACTTCTCATGGAACAGGGTGGATTTATATTTAATAAAAAAAACTGAGAAAAACTCTTTTCAGGTAAAATGTTTCCATACTTCCCTTCACATTCTACCTGCAAACTAAATAAAAAGACTTCTCACATTTGCTTAACTTAGCTTAGCCAAAAGATTGGAATTAGGTTAATAGTGCGAGCATAATTATGTCCAAGCACTATGAAACCTTCTTTCAATTAATCAGCTAATTCAAACAAAATGTATGTTCAGATTTAAAATTTTAGCATAGCTAGAAGGTGATGATCTTAACCTCTTAAAGCATCCACTCATTCTTTTTCTATGCCCACTTATTACAATGGAGGGTCACACTTGGGCTGAAGGTGAGAGGAAGAGCCAACCCTCTTAAACACTTGGAATTATTTTTATGCTTTCTGGTAAAACTGGACAGGCTTGGGACACTTTGGGGATTTAACTCTACTGAAAACAACCAGAAATGTGCCTATTCAATGTATTTTCATTCAAAGTATGAACTGCGAACCTTGGAAAGTTGCTATTGGTCGCAGCTTAAATTCCCTTTTTGAAAGAAACACACCCAGATTCAGACGTTCACATCAGAAAACTGCAAATTTTGCAAAACAGACCAAGAAGCCTCAAATTCTTTACAGCTACTAAACATTTAGCATGAGAATGTAGCTCATATTGCAGACACGTGACAGATTTACAGCATCGCCTGTGAACCTAAAAACAGTTTCAGTTAACATTACTGACTGTAAAACTTAAGGCCACCGGTGTGCTGAACAATGCCTGTTTCCTGGAAAAATAACTGCTTTCAAGGTGTCTTAAAAATAGCTTCTTTTGTTAATTCAGAGAGGACTGTATAACCTCAAACTGTCGCAGCGCTGGAAAAACTACAATCCTCTAGACCAGTTTTCAAGGAAAACAGCAACAACACTCAAATACAGATATACTTACACGACTCTCCTCTGGCACATTGCCCTGTGTTTGAGAAAAAAAGAGAGCAAGGAGGGGAAAAAGTGAGAATCTGGAGATTAGGTTTAAATGAAGATACATCCTTTATCCTTAAAGAGGCACAGCAGTGGGTCCTTACAGATGAGTGGGAGGCTGGTGAGAAACAGCAGCAGCAGCAGGCTGGGGGGTCTGGAGCCCATCCTGAGCGAAAGGTGCTTCACTTATGTGAGATTAAGATACAGCTCCAGCGGGCAGAGGAGACAGAGGCCAGGAAGGGCAATCAGGAACATGGGAGGAACTTGCCGAGGGAGAGGTGGAGTGAGCTGAAGACAAACAGCTAAAGATGGTATTTGTGCTGAGGGGGTGTTACTCATCTTATCAACCTTGTGCTGCTTGACTGAGCAGGAAGTTGGCTTTTACTTCCTTCTGGGGTACTACACTGTTTTTAGTCGTGGGCAAGAGGAGAAGAAGAAGAAGGAGAAAACAAAAGAACAATAAGAAGGAACCTGTCAACCCTCTGACCTCACATCCTCCCCGGCACAGAGAGGGTGTTTCCTACTCAGACTCCGGCTCCAAAACACTCGGGACACTGTGTAAAGTTAAAATGAAGGGTAATGATTTGCAGATCACTTCAATTTTTATTCATCTTTAAAGCACAGAAATAAAAGATTTAGAAAAAGGGTCAAATGGCAACAAGTCAGTATGATCTTCTTTATTCATGAGTCTTTCAGGATTAATGATGGAGTGGAATTCAATTGTGAATGACTGTGTGAATAAGCCATTTTTAAAAGGAATAAAAGTACTTCTTGGTGGATCATTCCAAAATATTTCTGGGTATTTCATCATCTTTGTCTACAGAATGTATTATTATAAGATTTAGAGAATGCTGAGAAATCTCTGCACACAGAAGACAAAGCTGAAAAGCAATATTATATGGCTGTGATGCTCGGCCTACAGCGCTGCATTGCAAACAGACATGATTCTGGGTTGTCTGTCCCTCTGTGGTGGTCCTGCGATGGACTGATGGTCCTGTCCAGGGTTTACACTACTGCTCAACTGCCAATTGGTGGGATAGGCCCTCCGCCTCCCATGATCATGATACAGAAAATGAATAAAAATGGATGAATGATTCTGTGGTAGAAACCATTGAATGGGCTCAGAAAGACTTTGTAAAAAAAAACTATGCAACGAACAAAACATACTCCCAAGACTGACTAAGCTCATTTAGAAGGAAGTGAGATTAGCACCAATAATGCTGAACAACACACTGATTTTAGAGCAACATGCTGCCATCCAGCCTACAACTTATTCTGGAAGGACTTGGCTTTCAACATCAGACCTCATTCTTTGACTATTTCAAGTACAAATCCTATTCCACAAAAGTGGAGAAACTGTGTAAAATGGTAATGTAAACAGAATGCATTGATTTGTACATCACATAAACCCATATTTTATTTCCAGTGAAGCATGAACATTATGCTTAGGGAACATTTGAACATTTCATGGAAAACATTAGCTCACTTCATGGCAGGAGATGTTTAACATGGTGTAGCACCCCTTTTTCCTTTAAGTCCCCGCTACTGAACCTGGGCAGATTTTCCCTCAGTGGCAGAATTCATGCTGAATCCTGTCTCTTCTTCTGGACCTCTGCAGACAGTGAAAAGCAGTCTGACTTTTCTTGTCTTCTGAATTGCTTTTTCTGCTTTCTCAGATAGTGCCCTCCGGTGTTTTCTTTCTTGAAGAATCAATGAATCTGTGTACGTTAAAAACTGCTGTGTGTTGACAAGGTGCTAACGCAGGGCAAAGACAGCTCCAGTTAATAATTGCCAATGTGCCATCAAACCAACAAACTTGTACCAAACAAGTTAGAAACGTGGACTCTTTTTGTTAAAAAAAATGTTGTAGTGTTGTTTTAACAACTGTTTGCAAACGTCTGGGAGGTGGGAAAATCAGTTGCTGAAGTTAGAGAGGAGTGTTTTCCCATTCTGGGTTGAAGCAGGATTCTAGCTCCTTGAACATTCCCGGGTCTTTGTTTAGGGATTTTCATGATCTGCTAAACATTTTCTATTGGTGAAAGGTCGGGACTGCATGCAGGCCATTTCAGCACCACTTCATGTTCTTCATAAATGCAGTATGTGGTTTAGAATTGTGTTATTGTAATATACATGGCCTTCCCAGAAGGAAATGTCTGGAAGTAGAAGCTGCCCATGTAATGTAATGTAATGTGACCCCATACCATCAGAACAGCAGGTTTTTGAACTGTCCACAGATAACAAGCTGGATCGTCCTCTTCCTGTTTAGTCTGCTAAAATCCCTGGTTTCCTAATCTTATTCCAGATTTCGATTCTTTTGATCATTTCTAAACATACCTCAGACCGTTTTAACCTTTAGCTCAGAGGAAACAGCAACATTTCTGGATCTTGGCTTCTTCTTTGCATAGAGCTTTATGGGTTTCAGGGTGAACTAGGTTCACAAACAGTAATTTCTGGAAATGTTCCTGAGCCCACAGTTGATCAACATGATAATCCTGAACATCATGATTATCCAGTTTTAAATTTGGTCCTTGTCCCATAAGAACAGAGGTTACCCCTGATTTAACGACATTATATTGTAGATGATGGGACTTCCTTGCAATTGTTTGTCAGAAAGCTTCTCTGAAATTGTTAATCTTTAAATGCAATTTGTTGCAGATTGGTGAACCTCTGCCGTCTTTACATCTGGGAGGTTCAGCCTCAGTGAAATGTATTCCCAGTCATGTCACTGACCTGTTGCCAGTTAATCTGTCTAGTTGTGCTAGATTTGTGCCAATCACTTTTCCAGTCTGTTTGTTGCTCCAGTTCCAACTTTTTTGAGGTGTGCTGCTGCCATTATATATAATATTTTCTATGAAATTACAAAATGTCCCACTTTGAACATATTATATATTGTTTATGTTGTAATGCGAAAAATATGGTTTTATTAGATTTACAAATCATTATTATCTGATTTTAATTAAATGTTTCATAGCTTCCAGACTATTTTGGAACTGGGGTTGTACTGATAGAGTTCTGGCCTGCCTGCAATACAAACCTGCCACCTGTTGGAAACTCATGTGGGATTATTGCATAAGACATTATAAAATGAGCCTCAAGCAAGGCTGGAATCCCATATCAAACAAGAAAAGGAAACTATTTCACTTATAATATTACAACAGTTTGTCAACAATTTCCCCAAATCTTAATTGTGTTTTAAATTTGTTTCTATTGTGAGACATGTTCAACTAAAACTACACGGTCCATGGCTACATTTTTTGTATGAAAGTCTGCTCTGTTGCTCTCTAGACAGACTACGCAAAACAACAAACATGTCAGGAGTTATGCAACAACCTAAACGCCATGCTAAACTTATGGCCAGTCTCTCTTTGTTTTCTTTAATTATTCATGCTAAAAGACATTCTGTTTTGAACTGCAGGGATTCATACTGCCAAGATTTCCTGTGCAGAGTTTTGTAAATGTCACCTTGTGCTTCATCTTCTCTCCAGCACATAGGGTCCTCCACTTAACACCCAGAGATAAAATCACAATGATTATGTATTAAAAAATAAAACTAATAATTTAGCAAGCAAGACCAGAGCACTAGTAAGTGGTTATATATAGTTATTAAAAAAGGAGTAACTTTGGAAAGAAAACATGAATGAATGTCTCATTAAATCATGATTATTACTAATTATGAAATCAGTCATTCAGTTAATCTATTATTATGAAACTGTTATCATTTAAAGTGCAGCAACATTTTAAAGGCCTCCCATGGGAAACAGTCTTTGTTCAATTTCATTTATTTGTAGAAGAGGTAATATTCAGAATGATACGACTTTCAAACTAAACATGATAAACCTGAGGGGGAACGTGCTTCAGTTTTTAAATACAAGTTTTTATTCTGCAACATTACCTTGTGTCCTGCAATTCTTCACTGAGACCACTGAGGAGTGCTAAAGCTCAACATAAAAAGGGGTTTTAAAACTGTTGAAACAGCTCATCTCATAAGCTGCAGCTTTCAGAAAAAAGGTGCTGCAGAAGTAATGTTGATTACAACCATTTTGGTTGATGAGAAATGTACTGATGTATCAGAATCTCTTTCTAAATACTATAAGAAATCATCTCTTTGTGCCACAGACTCCGAGTGATTAGATGATATTTATCTTTCTTTGCTGAACGAGTTAAAATAAATAACAGAAATGTTCCCACAACTGATGCGGAGCTCTTTCTGACTTTTTCAATAGGTGATTTTGTGTGTGTGAAGTGTGTCCTATGTAAGGGTGCCCATACCTGTTTTACTATTAGTGAAGCAAGCTAACATGCTTGCCAAGGATTTTGTTCAAAAAAGCAGCAGATATGGTGATACAGTTTCCAGAAAGTGTACCTAAATACCCCTTCACAGGTAAAAGTGTGAGGTAAATTAATTTTACTAGGTAGGTTTCATGCTTGTGTTCTTGCACTGCATTTTTAGGAGCTTTTACAATTAGCGAGAGAGAGAGGAATGACATTTCGGTTCAGAGTGAATTGACAATAAAGAACCTTTGATCTTGAATCTTTGGAAGGATGCTTTCAAGGCCTGCACCAGGATTATTCCGCCACCATACTTTACAGATGGGTAAAAGGTTTAATGGTAGAATACAGTGTTTATCTTCCACAAATGTTTTATTTCATTTCTAACCCCTGCAAAGCAATTCCCTCTGGCTTGAGCTCATTTTCTTTGGCAGACAGCAGCAGCGATGATCCTTCTGGGGAGTTTTGCTGCTTGTGGCCCTGCCATGAATACCACTGTTGTTCTGCTTCTCCTGATGGTGGAACATCAAGACTGATCAATGTTAGAGAGGTTTTTGGTTGCTCAGAAATCACCCGAGTCACTGTGTGACTTTGGAGACTATAACACTCCTGTTCCTGTGTGATCTCTGTACGTAAACCAGTCCTGTCAAGCGTTTTCCTTTAACTTCTACGTCTAATTTTAAGTAAACTGATAAGAATGCAAGGTGTTCAAGCTGGATTTCTAACCTTTTTCAGATCATAAACCACTATAAATGTTTTCCTCAGATGTTTCCTCTGTTGTGGGGGTTGGGCATTGATAGATTTCACTTCTTTAAATAAAACAAAGGAACTACTCACCCTTACAGGGACTGGAAACTGCTCCAATTTTCCTTTGAAATAAATCCTAGAGGCTCACATTTCCTATCCCGGTGTGTATTTTTCTATTCAAATGCACTGTTCTGGGCAAAATATGTTCTAAACTTACTGCTTTTGTGCAAACATCTGATGATGCCTCAGGTCAGATTTCACACAGCTTCATACGTCACATACTGGCTGTCGCAGGTGTGTATTGGCATTTTCATGATGTGATGGAGTGTGTTGCAATGAAGAGAATTGATGGATGAAGGCTCTGGTGGTACAGCTGACACCATCAACTCTTTGTGTGTCCAGGGCAATTAGTGTTTGGATACAGCACAATACTGCCAGCATTTGTCTCCTACAGCTTAAGATCCCATTACGTTTATACACAAATATGACAAAAAGTGGTTCTTTGTGAGAGCAAAACTTTTGTGTATAGAGAGCAGTAGGAATACTTGGGGCACCAAAACTTCAGTTCATGGAAAACAAAAGTTGCATTTAAACCAAATTTCTTATCTAAACGCTTACAGATAAAAAAAAAGTCCTCTTATTCCTTTCATTTCTGCATTTGTTGAAAGACACATATGAAGGTGGCATTGAGAAGTAAGGGAAATTGAATGAATAGAAAAAGTTCATTTCAACTTCAAACGACATTCTTTAATCAGAGAGGATGAATCTTAGAGTTGAATCTCAAGTTGGTTCTCTTCAAATATATGAAGAGAGCAAAAACTTGCAATCTGATGGTAAATCACACAAGGACGATGTACTGTTATAAATGATACTCTGAGGAGGAAATGATAGATGAGTGAAATCCAATTTAAACTCTTAATGGGAAATGTTGCTGTATGACAAAAACCACTCCATTGAACTAAATAAAATGAGAGTTCAAGGCTACAATTTACAGCCCACAAGAAAGGCTTGGTAGGGAATCTCGCTTAAATTCATGCCATCGACATTTCAGAGGAGACATATTGGAAGAACAGATTCAAGTCAAGAGGAAAAGTCATTAATACCTAAACTTTTATGGATCTATCTGACCGACTTTGCCCAAATATTAACTTTTCTAAGATGTTCCCCATCTTCTCCTCTGTGGTTTGGTGTGTTTTGACAAAGCAAAGTCGCTTCCCTCAAAAACCCTCAGCAGCTCATAGTGGACTGAGTGACAAATACTATGACACGGATATCTTTTTGCCTGTGGCATAACAGCCTGCAGGAGGCAGGGAGTGTTGCTACAAGGCAAAGCTTTGAGGCAACCTGCCCCACACAAGCTCCATGCCTAAGCTCAACTCTATCTCAGGCGCCTTGGCCTCCTTCCTAAAACAACCACGGTCATATTTTGTCAAATAGATCTCACGATTGACTTTCCCTCATTCTTTGTGTCTTTCGGTCCTCTTCACTCCACCCACCTTGCATCTGCTAAATCAATAATAAATGATCTGAGAGGCTCGGCTGTGACAGGCGCTATGCATCGACTCTCTCGGGGTTACTTGGGGAGTATCAGACAATGCCCCAGGTCTCGCTGCAGCAGGTTTGCTGTAGGATAACAAAGACGGGGTGACGCGTTGAAAAGTCATGCTCACTGTTCCGTACTGCAGAACATTAACAGCCAACGTTCGGGGATGTGTGCATCACAGCATAGCCAGACTTTAGTTATGTGGTGCAGCACATGGATCCACGAGGTGCACCATGTGAACAACTCCATCTGAAGTTCCATGAAAGGAGGGGAGGGGCAATCAGTCCCAGACACCCGCTTCCTGTGTTCATGTGCTGGTTTGAATAAAGACTTAAATTTTATTATATCTTCCTCCTTGTTGTTAATAAGACAAAGTTAGATTCACTTCTGCTGAAAAGCCCTTGAGCAACACACTACAGGGTTGCTGTCTTTTTGCAGACACCGGTGAGACAGAGAGAGGCTATGAGTTAGGAACATAGCTGTGTATTCTTTAAAAAATCTATTATACAGACATCAAAGAGTATAAGCGGCAGCCCAATAGCTGGTGGTGAGTGTGTATCCCACATGGACAGTAATTCCCAGAAGCTGCTGCAAGGTTAAACTCCTGGCCAGCTCTTGTTTGCTGCAGGGATGTCTTGTCTGAACACAATAATCTAAAATAATGAAATCTGATTTTAATTTTTATTTACTTACATTTTTAAAGACATATGTGTGTTTTAAATGACCAACGTGTGTTTTTTAAGGTGGGTTTTGTATGTTTTAAATGACTGTTGGGTTTTCAGAATGCAGTTGTGTGACTTGTTTTGTATGTCTTAGCCTTTAAAATTGCCCCGTGGGGGCGAATAAAGTGAAAAAACAGAAGAAGATGAAAAACAGTGTCTTTTACAACAGATGTGTCTGACAAAGTAAAAACAATGACACCCACTGGCTTAAATAATAATAACACATATTATGTGTCGACTTCCTGCTGATACATTCTTTCCTGTTACACTTGTTCAGACTTATTCTGAGTAGTCAAATAAAAGCAAACACTGACATAAATAACTTAAATTAATCATGTTTCTTCCATATCTATCTATCTATCTATCTATCTATCTATCTATCTATCTATCTATCTATCTATCTATCTATCTATCTATCTATCTATCTATCTATCTATCT
>JAVQJG010008927.1:0-10002 GCA_036024015.1 Craterocephalus amniculus
CGGCGCCGTAATCTTCGTTTGGTTATTAAGCCTTTACGGGCAGCCATTAACACACGACCTGTCCATGTGTGAAAGTTGAAACAAGTTTGGAAGGTCAACAGCAAAAATTGCAGAGGAACCACATTGTTCTCCATTGTTTGCGTTTCAGCGAGTACGCTTCTTCTTCTTTATGGTCATGGTCTTCTTCTTCTTCTTCCTCTGTTTTTGTTCTAAAGTTGGCAACCGGCAGGCAGAAGTGTAGTGCCGCCACCTGCTGGTTACCCCATACATTACATACACCATCCAGGTACGCAAATACGTTTTTAATGACGTAATGACGCAGCACCGGCCTGGCTCTTTCTGTCGAAAACTGAACTGGTTCTTTGGAAGCACCGGAGTTGAACCAGCTAAGCACCAGCTCTAGCACCAGCACCGAACCAGCACTGGTTCTTCGTTGGTGGAAATGAACCCGTAGTGATACATCATGATGTATGAAAAGAGCTATGCAAATAAAGTTTGATTTGATTTGATTTGATTTGATTTGATTTGATTTGATTTGATTTGAAAGTTGCCCCATGCCATATTATGAATAAATAACTTGATGGCAGACAATCGCAGCATCAAGAAAATGTGAAATCAGCCTTCAAAAGGAATGCCATCTGCTCCTGGCAGCTTCTTTTGTCCATGTGACTCTCACCTTCTGGAGAAGTGTGTTAGCTTTGTGCGAAAAGAAATATTGACCTCTTCATTATAACTGTGTTGGTACTTTGAAAAAAATAATAATCCTTGCAAGTGCAGAAATAAATTTGTCCACTTGTCTAACCCCTACTACAGAAGAGGGGATAAACAAGTTGACTTTTTTATTCTCCACTTGTTCTTGAAAATCATTTCCTGAGTTCACAAGTGGGTTAAAGTGGCATTTTGACAGTGTGCATGAACATATATGTCACTTATTCATTAATACAAAGCATGCTGTCATGAAGTGAAAAAGGAATTAAATGCTGGACTGCTACAGGCAGGTGGGCGTAAAACAAAAGATGTTTTAATATGCTGCTGAAGAGCAAACAAAAGACTCTGACAGGACAGGTAGTCTGAGAAAACTAAGTAGAGCCAAACCGAACAAAGACAAATACTAAACTGGACGTGAACTAACTGAGAGACGAAAACTTCCGATGCCATTGGACAAAGGAATCCTGACAGATTATGGACTGAGGAAACTTAGCGACAGAGTCTGAAAGGAAACTCTGGGTTATTGTTTCAGTTCCAGAACAGCTGCTGTGAGTTGGTTGAAGCAGCGCTGAGTATCTTTACCCAGAGTTGGGAACCACAACAAAAAGCCATCACCAGTGAAGTATACATGAATTTACCTAGGCAAGATCTGAAAAGCAGGTTATTGTTTGTAGACAGATTTTTTTATTGAAGCTTACTAAATGGGCACTACCAAGAAGTATTTCACAAGGAACGCTGCTTCTACGAAGGAGAGAGAAGCATCATGGAAGAAAACTACTAGCTTGAATGTGGAGGCTGTAGAGTCTGAATATTAGCGTTACATAGGCAGTATAATCACAGTTAGTGCCTGCCAAGGTAGGTATTTCTAGTCTGTTTCTATAGGTATCTGTAGGTTATTCATAGTTATTTTGTACCACACACAGCACTATGGGGGCATTATTGGTTCCAGAGGTTAAATTAAGAATGTCTTTGTCTTAAAACCTGTTTAAAGAGAGCTCGTACAGATACTCAGTGGAATTTTCACATTGCCTTAGGAGTCCTCATAGATTCTGCTGATCTGTTTTAAATGCCAGATTTTTGTAATGAACCATTTTAATATGCATCAGGCTGGTGTCCAGCAACATTTTTATTTCCAACCCATCTTTTCCACTTTACCTGCCTCTGTAAGATACCTCAAATACAACTGAAGATAGAGTATGAAGACATCTCTTCAAAAGGTATTATATTCTACTAAACTATGATAATACATGTCAATTTTACACATTGATACATCATGTTAATATTCAGTGAATATTTCTACATGCAGTGATTAGTGATTTAAACCCCTCAAAAATGCTGCTGCATGTATACTAAAACTGATCCCCTGCACAGGAGGAAGAAGAGGGTGGTTAGGACACATTGTCATCTGAGATACAGAGAGGCAGACAGACTTCTGCTATCACACATTTATGCAATTACTATTTAAGACATGTGTGATTACTTTCATTATGACTTAACTCAATATTCTAGCTATTTCTAAAGTGCTTTGTTTCCTATATTCTAAAATAAACTTCCATTTACAAAATAAATGGTATGGAAGTTTAGCAGCGCTGAGTACAAATCTTGCTGTGTGTGTTGGATTTTGGATAAGGACAACCTGTCTGACAGCTGAAGTAGAAATTCAGGGTTTTTCTTTATGATGAAGTTGCCAGCAAGGAGGTTCACTTCACGGAGTCCATCGCCATGGTAACAGACTCGGGGTAAGACTTACCTCATCGTCTGGAATGGAAAACCCAGAGTTTCCCCTTAACTCAGATTTAACATACTCTGCTTGAACATAGCCAGTTTTTTGGAGCAGGCCCCAGGTGTGACCATTAATGGAGTGAAAGCTAAACTGATCAAAGGCAATTGAAACAGTATACAACAGGAAGTGAAGCTTCCAAGGATACATAACAAATATTAACACAAGAACCAAAACAATGACCCAAACACAAAAGTCCGCATATGGCTGCATTCCCACTACATTCACAATCACACTGGAGGTTTTAAACTTAATAAAGTTTTTGCTGGGATCCCATTTCATTTTATTTTTTCACATTATAATTTAATATGACCAACATCAGACTGCAGTATGAACAGTCTCTGGCCCTGAGGTGACCTGCATGAGCAGAGGAAGGCATGACATCCCACGCAGCAGACTGTGTTTACGGAGGTGAATATGTATTCAACACTACAACACTGTGTGTATCAGTTTAAAAGTTATTGCGCAATCACAAAGTGATACAACATTGTTCTGTCCATTGTTTACTATGATCTCCCTATGTCCCACCTCGTCCAGCTGAGAACTCAATGCCTCACTTTGATGACATAAAAGTTGGATGAATTGCAACATGACTGTTCAGAGCGATGTGTCTTTGAGAAGATCCCATGCACTACTGTATGTATCCAGACCCGAAGGAAGGTAGCCTGGGTTGGATTTGAAAATAAAAATGGATGTCTGATGTTCAGACTGTCATAAAAAGATCAGATATGGGTCACATGCAGACAAAAAAAAAGTTGAATTTGAGCTATTGCCTGCAGAGTGATTAATGTTGGTTTTGTGTTGTTCCAGATCCAAGCTTCCACCAAGGTATACGGAGTTGTACAAATGAAGAAGTGTTTGCTCGTTCACTGAGTACTTACATAATCATCCATAACCATCTTCATCCAGATCAAGTTCTTTGTTTATTTTCAACACCAAAACGGGGACTGAGAATGGAATAAATACAGCAATAAATACAGGGGGAAAAAATCAGAAGAAAAAGCTGACAAAAAGAAAAAATGAAATGAAATCAAATGCAATTAAGTATTAAATAAATAAATAAAATAAATAGTAAATAAATTATATGAATTAAATACCTAGATAAGAATATATAAACAAAAATAAAATAAAATTCATATATTAGATAAAAAAAGGTCAAAAGTAATTTATTTCAAATTTGCAACAATAGGCGTCAGTGGGTTAAAGTCCAGTGGATTTAATCACAATGCTTATATTACATTTGAGTAAGCAGCACAGATGGTAAACTATGAAGAAAAAAAACCCCAAGTATAGCCAGAAGTCACACATTGTGTTTTGTGATCAAAGATATCGGAGCACCAACTGGCTTAAGCGACAGATATACTGTATTTAATGACTCACAACCTCGCTCTCGATTGTATATGGTTCTTTTTGTTTATCTTCAGCTCTCCCACTGACGATTGGTGTGATATTGAAGGCCAACAAAGAACAACTATCCTTGGTGTTGGAGGCAGACAGAGCTGAATTGGAAACCATGGCAACACAGTGCTTGCCTCTCTAATCCCTCGGCCCTGCCAGAGAGTAGACAAATACCTGCGCATGCCCCGTCCTTTTCAACACCTGAATAGAGGAAAACCTTCCCAATCTGCTTGATATGAAAATACACCAGAGGAAGGGTTTCTATAAGACTGTATCTTCATATCACACACCACCACAGACCAGCAGGCCTTGTTTCCTGCCTTTCTGTATTTCTTAACAATAGCACATATACATACAAGTTCCCTTTACCTCTAATCAAATAGAATAAAATACCATTTATTCTGCTCTCTTAAGCTTTAATAAAGTTGGTTTTCTTTTATGAAAAATATGCACCCAGATGTAAATAAATTCAGCAATTGACTCTCCATACAGAAATTATGTAGCAATTCACAGTGAACCAAATGTTTTCATTTATTTTGTTCGTTTTGTACGTTGTCCTTCAGTATACTTGGTCTTCGGTGAGGTACTACCTTGTGCACTTTTCCCACTCTCTCTACATTTCATAATTTAAAGGTACAATGCATTTGCTGGCAGTCAAGTCCCAAACCATATCCTTTTCTTATCAGTTTGTACATCCTCAGTTCCTTTTTCAATGTCTTTGTCCTTTCCACCTGTGATGCAAGAGATATCAAGGAAGAGATGTGAAGAGATGTGAGGCAGTCTGCAGGAATACTAAAACAGCCGTGCTTCATCATCTTAAATCACTAAGCAAAAGGTGTTCATTTAAAGATGTAAAATTCATTTGAAATTTTAATTTCATCCAAAAACACAAAAAATACACAAAACATCGTTGACTGGAGCACAACACAAAATAACTCAGGTAAACAGAATACCTTATAAAACGCTAAATACAAAACAAACAAACCAAAAAGATAACTTGCTCACCCACCTCACAAATGTCCTGGTATATGTTTAAGTAAAACACCTTTAATATTAACAAGAAAAATAAAAACTGTAATGAAAAATATAAAAAAAGATGAAAAATAAATAGGATTTAAAGCACCAAAAGATACAATAGATCTATTTTTTTAAGTTAACAAAGTCAAGAATATTGTTACACGATACAGTACACACAACTCCAGGAAGTTTCCAAGTCTAGTTTATCTATCATGACATCCTTCAAGATGAAGATAGATCAGCACAAATGATACAAATTAATGAAAATTTTGCAACCTTAAAAACAACAAGGTCAAGTGCTCTTCAGAGCTTGAGCCCATTGGATTTTATTGAAATAGCTGTTTCTGGCCAAGAAATGTGGTACAGCAGCACCAATTCTTTGCTACTCCAGAAGCAGCAAACAGGTTACCAAAGCAGTCCAGATACAGATTTTTGCTTTAGGAATCCTCTCTAATGTTGAATCGGTGTGATATAAAAAAAATATATTTTTATACTGGTTAATATTTGGAAATATTTGTTGACAGGGGGCATTCACAGATATAATTTCTTTGTTTGCAGCAGCATTTCTTATTGTACATATTGTGATACTAGCACACTGGTTTGCAAAAGATATTTTAGACAAACATTATAATCTGAGAACATGAAATTGGCTAGCACCAGTATCTGATTCAAGTTGGTCAAAAAAGGGATCTGTTTTGAGAAAACCAGACTAGTTAAGACTCAGGACATACCTCTGCTTGCAGGAGGATTAAAACTTATGAAAATTGTTTCATCACAAGAGGAAAACCTGTATGATAGTCTGGAGGCCTGCAAACTAATGTGCATGTTGACACATGTTAACAGGCTATAAGTGTCTATTGCAGTTTTATTTCAGTTAGTCTAACCTAATAAATACAATTGTGATCAAATTTAAAAGTGCAATAGGAAAATGATTAACGGTTTTAATGCTCATGGAATACGTCAGATTGTGCAACATTGCGGAGCAATGACTGAAAGGTTATCGCACAGAAGAATACTGACAGCGCTGGATCTACATCAGTGCTCATTAGCAAGATAAACATGAAAAGACAGAGGGGAAAAAACACCAGTGTTATCATTTAAATTGCTTCCCTTCAAAAGTGGGAAGGACTGATCATTTGAGTGTTTCATTCAGTCTGATTTTTCTTTCATATTGTCTTGTGATCAGTCAACCTGGGACTCATTTTAATATCAAAGAACTGAAAAGAGGCTGCTTGATTTGATGTCTTTGAACTTTTCTTTCTTTTCAAAGTCTATTATTAAAGATGGGTAGTGGATAATGTGGTGGACTATGTAATTACATCTGTAATAAATAATTAGTGGAAAACAGGGCTGTTAATAAGTCTAATTAACATTCAAAAGGAAAAAAAGGTGAGATTTCTTACATGACTTATCAGTGTCTCTATGACCCTCCGTGTCGCCTCACCACTCAGGCATGGAAGATGAGTGGGACAACAAGAGCATTCAACAAGTTAAAGATTAATTAGAATTTTAAAGTAATTTTGAAAAGTGTGAATGATAATGCCTAAATGTAAAAGCAAATCTTTATTGACTTAACACAATAGTTTCATACAGCCCTGTTTTTTGTTTTTATTACATGGGAGTTGTAAAGAATGGATTAACTTTCCTTCAACCCTATCATGAATTTAGGAAAAGATCCACTAGGAAACAAGCAAATAGAAGATGAAACACTTCCCATGTGAGGACTAACAAACTAATAGCAACTTGCTTTCTTGTTGTGAAATCTCCAAGCTGATGGAAAGTCTCCTGCCACAGGTGGACTCAAGCAAAACAAAAAAAAAGATAACCTTCAAAATCAGCTGTTCCAGCAGAGCCCACAGCCATTATGTCAACGGCCAGGTCTTTCTCCAAGTGCTGCTCACTCATAGACTCAGTAACAGTAAATTATTTTCATCGCTGTCCAATAAAATACCAGAAATGTGTATGAGTCTGGATCCTTTGAAATTGTTCACCTCTGATAAGCATGTGTGGATTAAAACATTTTTGTAAATGATAATCGCTTGCAGTCACGACTCTTGGGTTTCATAGACTACCCGCGGCGTTGTGAACCTTCCGCTGCCAAACCTCGTGCATCACCTGTAACACCTCCTGCTGGACCTATTCATGGGTGACCCTGAGCTAAAAAGGGTGTCACAACACTCTGACCCAGTCCTCCCTGTTTGCCGCAAGAACCTTCAAACTATACCAACTCATATCAGTTCGCCTCTAACATACACAAAAAAAGACTAAATGTGAGGAAAAAATTGTTATATAAGAAAAAAGAACCTACACAACCTTTACTTCACTTTGTTTTAACTGAATTTGAGACACGTTTGAGTCACTGACAGAATAAAGAAGAAAAAAAAAATCCCTGGCAATCGTTTGAACCAAAACTCTCCACCTGCTGTTTGTTCAGCACAGTTACCATTTACAGTGTTTCCCTGCAACGTTGTTTCTGGCAAAGTCAACACAGTTACAGAATCAGAGAAACACACAGGGAACATCCAGTACCATCCATTGACATCACATGCCAGGAGAGGCATGAAACCAAAATGGATGAAACAGTTGCAATTTGCAGAAACGAAGCGCAGCGCGCTCATGTCTTGATCTCAGCAGCCAAGATGGCAGGCAGAGGCACAACAGCTTTTGTTTGCCAGCACAGTCGCAAGATGGTTTACAAGGGAAGCACATCCACCACTAATGGAATGAATAAAATGATTTATTTAGTATGTGCTTCCAGGATATTTGATATGCTTGGCTACGTTTAGCCCTTAGCCTCATCATAATGAAACAGCGAGCAGTCAGAGTTGCAAAGAGGCATCTAACTGGAAGAGAGGAGAAAACTGCGCCTGAGGCCTTGTTAAATGATGCTGCTCGTCCACAGTCACACCCTCATTTCTCTTCTTGTCAATACAATGCTTGGTGGCAGCAAAGTTTGAAATACATCAAAACATTTTTGATTAAAAATGACGGTGTTTAAAACAGATGCTTCTGTTAAGCAAAATATGTCCTGCAAATATTGTTCATCCCCATTCTACTTAAATCAAGAATGGGGAAAAGAAAAGATCTAAATTAATCTGTTTCTTAAGTTTCTTTTATTGTTGTGTTAAAACCTCACATCACGTCTTTCATGATGACACAGTGTGGTCATGGAAAAACTAAGCAGTACTTGTATTTTCCAACATGGTGTTTCCATTTTTTTTTTATTAGAAACTGGCAGAATTATTTAGTTTTTCTTCGGACTCTTCTCCACTACAACTGCTATTGAAAGTCTATTTGCAAGCCAGCAAAAGAAAACATGCAGAAGCTGTAGGGTACTCATGCTGCTTTCATTAGTTGTTCCTTTTCTGTGGTTTTCACTTCTCAGTGTAGAACACAAATCAGCACAGCTTGCCGTAGGTGTCCATCTTTGGTAGGCTTTTTGACTCTATGATACACTAATTGATCAAATTTCTGATGTTGCCATATAATATAATGTTGTTTAAATATTGTTAATCTTTGACCACTGCATCAAAGTCATTTGCAGATGTTATCATGTAAACATGTCACCTTAACATGTATATCAATGACTTTCTGTTAGGGATAGGGTTGGTGGGGATTGTGATATAAAAGTTTAATCTTAAATCAGTTTCGCAATATAATGGAACAAACCAATGCAGTTACTTTATTCCACATTAATAAAGCAAGTTGTAGTCTCCAGTTTATTCATTGATTTGTTTGATTTATTTATCATTTTAATTGCCTGTACACCAGCAATAGTGAACTAAATTATGGCACATTGGTAACATATGACACAAATGCGTTTAGCTAGTATTATCATTATTACTTTTATTATTCAATAATTTATTGTCATTCTAGAAACTTCTTATTCTTCGTCAACAGTTCACTAAGTTTAGATATATTGTTTATGTGTCATTCAAAGGCAGTGGGATCTTTAAAAATTCAATCAAAGTTGAAGTAAAAGGAAAACATTTCCAACTTGTTTTCTGGTGCATATGTTTAATATGTATTAATAAAACAAACATTACATCAGTACCTTTTTCTAAATAATGTCTTAGAATAAGTGTAACAAATATTTGACAAATGAACCTTCATGAAATATTTAAACTCTTAATCAAAGAGAAAATCCATGAAGTAGCAGTGTTGGGTGTTGGATGTATTGCATTAGAGGAATCACATTTCCTTGTTTGCAAACTATTGATGTTGTGCATTTAAAATTTAAGAAAGCTGGCATGAGTTAAGCATCCTGTCACTCGGAGCATGTAACCAAAAAGAAAGTGTGCTCTGTCAGTACATATTACAAAAGAGTGGCAGAGAAAAACTAATCCTGATTTGCCCCATTTCTCTTAGCCCTGTCTTAAAATCTCATACTCTCTTGAATTTGTGGGTAAAGAGAACACGGGTAATCACTAGGTCAGATGAAAGAGTCTTTTATGCACGTCATGCAGAGTTTAAAGGTCACCTCGTAGTTCTATTTCAGACAATCCCAAACACACTGACACGAAGGAACCCATGATCACGCAAATTCTCAGAAAGAAACTGATAAAGGCAGAACACCCGACAGCAGTGGTCTGAGTGGTCGCTCGCATTTCAGATTGTGTAAAAGTTTTGCAGAAGAAAATTCAAATTGATGGGTTTTTGCTCATTCAGACTGGCTGTACATACCGGCCAGCCTGAAACTAAGTGCAGCCTCAAGGTTTATATAACAAAGAAAATTTGAGAAAAATCACTTCCATCCTGACCTCTGAATCCCCCTTGTGTTTAGCCTCAGCCAACATTGCTGACCTTGTATTGACATCAGCGCCACAGGGAAAAGCGCTCGCCTGGTCTGAGGTCAAAGCTGAGAACTATTGGCGACACTCGCCATCACAACACACCGAGTTTCAAATTATCTGCTGGCAACCTCGGGCCGTCACACATTTTCGTTTTCTTGCCTGCTCTTATTTCGTATTCTAGTTTTCCCACACAGTATACAGGTCTGTCTCAGAAAATTAGAATATTGTGATAAAGTTCTTTATTTCCTGTAATGCAATTAAAAAACATGAAATGTCATACATTGTGTATTCATTACAAATCAACTG